>CATIWQ010069988.1:0-17049 GCA_949673415.1 Euphorbia schlechtendalii | reverse complement strand
CCAAAAGGGTAAAGCCTCTGAGTTCCTAGAGCTGCTTATTTCGTGTTCCTCCTTTTCTTCTTTTTAATTTTTATTTTTGACCTAGGAATTATTTTTATTCCTTGTTATTGTAAATAATGTTGTAATTCTCCTTCTTCTTTTATTTCTTTTTAATTTTTGCTTTAGAATAACCCCACGAAGGGAATAAGATATATTCCCGGATAACAGACCTCACCTTTTGCCATGCGGTAATTTTCACTAATAAAATTGACCAACATACGTGTAAATAAAAATGAACTGTTTTTATTCAAATTAACAACTTTAAATCACCGATGTTTTAATTAGGCCACACGGGCCTTGCCAAAATCAAATCGAGCATACGTGATATATCCCCTGTGCTAACCTTTGTGGATGCAGGCCAGATGTATGTTTAGGATTTATTTTCTTTCGGGTATTGCACATATTTTATGGAAAATGTAATTAATAGGGTAGCGGGCGGCTGCTTCCACCAATTTTTTAAGCCTTGTAATTTTCATTTTTCTGCATTTACTTTCTGCATTTACTTACGGTTTTGAGGATGGTTTATTTTTTCGCTTTGTGAATGATTTATTATTCCGCAATACGTGAACCATGCATTTAAATCCAAAAACGACCTAAGTGTGAATATGCATAATTAAAAGAAAACGATTTTCTGTAGATGTAATATATTGTGATCACTAAAGAAATAAGCAACTTATCCCTGACCCGAATCTCTGTGTCTTGGTGGGCCGTCCCCCGGATGTTAAGCCTCACAAGACTCTAATTCCTGGAAAGAGCTAATCCAGGTGGCGACTCCACACTAAGAGATGGCGGATTCGGGTTCGAACCGATCTTAAACGTTTTCGCCTTTTTGTCTTTTTAACCTTTTTCTCCCAGGTCCCCGACCCGGTGCCTTTTCTCTTCTTTTTCAAAACACCCCGATGGACCGCGCCTATGAACCCGCGCGCTCTCGGCCCACTGCTCCGTATCACCCGCTCACACTTACTCATAGTTTCATTGAGACTAGACATTAGTGAAGTGGATAGACTAGCATGTGTAGGCTTACTCTTTCAATTGAATCTAAGTAGTTGATCTCACGAGCTGAAAGTGGTACCTTGAGTTAACACATGAATGCATTTGGGTAATACATTGGAGATTGCTAGAAGATAGATACTGAGAAATAACTATATCCATGTGTTGGTGTCACATATTATTGTAGTAGCAATACGAGTACCCTTAGAGTTGAGATATTTATTACCTTGTAGAAGTTGCTATACTTTGTGTCATACTTATACATACCTTGTTAATCAGGATGATACGCGTGGTTACAAGTATAGTGATGACCATTCATTGGTATGCTGAGTAGTCTAGATGAGATCCATCACTCCTGATGTAGTGATATAATGGGAGTTGTACCATAAGGCATCTTGTTGAAGTGACACACTCATAAACCTCTACTCAGAGTATGAAAATGATAAAACAGGTTTATAGTCAATGTTAGTACATAAAGATCAGTGGTGTTCTTCGTGAACAAATCAAATTCTGAGATAGCTACGGCTATTACATGAGCTAACACTATAACTAAGCTCAATAAACTTGATGGTATTTAACATGATGGAATGAATGTATTGAATTGGTTACTATTGAAAAACTGAATCAAGTCACATGCACGTGATGTTTCGAGTATTAGACGATCATACACCTTTGCTTGATGTCCCATTTGATTGTCTAGAGTCATCAAGTTCTCTATCAGTTTGAAACACTGAGCCTAAAGCTTCACCGATGGGAAGCCAAGTTTGAGTAAACCACTAGCGGCTCCATACTTCGAAATCCTATGAGGTCACACATTAGGCTTTCACCGTACTAAATAAAGAGCTTATGAACAGGGTTTATATCTAGAATAAAAGGGAAAGTGAAGTTCATTTTGGATGGACCATTAAATGGTCGAAAAAAAAGAATTACTGAAAGAGGAATTGGGAAAAATGCAAGAGGTGGAGTAAGAGAATTTTTATCATTGCAAGTGGGCCCCGTAAATATGGGTGGCTCATGAGAGGGGGCCTACGTGGTAGCCATGGAAGCACAAATGTGCTTTGAGGTTGCCAACATGCAATATCGCAATCAGGTGGGTGTTCGCAAGATTTTGGCTATACTCATTTCGAAAGACTTATCCCCTGCAATGGTGCCAAAAACTTGTTCGCCACTTTTCTACTCATAATATAAAAGTTCTTAATATGAATAGGTGTTTTCATTACCGCTTATCAAATAGAAAAATGATTATAATTGCAAGTATACAGTTGGATGTAGTTTTAAAAGATATCGATCCCACCGGGAAGGAGTTCGGTTCAAAGTACTAACTAGAGTTACGGAACAAAAGAAATAAGATAAATTGTAGGGTTTTGATGGGAGTTTGATGAATAGACATATGCATGAAGAGATTAGAGAAGATGTAAACTATATAGATAATCCCTAAGAGCAAGTATAGTAGAGAAAAACATGCAAAATCATCAAGAATATGTCATACACTAGGTAACTTTTACAAACACGGTTCTAGACGCCCAAATATTCAGTAATTCACCAAAGAGCAACACATGAAATGACTTTTCTAAATCTAGGACAAATGAATTATGACACTTATAAAAATCTCAATAACAATAATACTATGCTTAGTACGGGTCTCTCTCACATAGCCATATTTAGCAAGTTACCACTCTAAAAATGTTGCCTCACTAAACAGCGTTATATTCACAGATTCAGTGATTATATACAATCTTGTTAACTCCCAAAACTACTCTTAAAGATAACTCAAGAGCATATAACTTCAATAATATAAATGACGCAAGATGAAATGCTCATTATGATACATAAACATATCATAAATTTAGAAAAATAAAGTATAAGTAGAAAACAAAGTAAAGTTGTAAAGTATGCAAGTGAAAGCTAAAGTTGATCAAACCGTTTCTACTCTTTTAATGGGAGTCATCGATTCCCGCAATTCCTACGTCTACTTTGAATTCGGTCACGACTCATACAGAAACTCCGCTAGGATGCTATTCTTTGTGAATTTTGAATAAATGAATGTTGAAGAAAAGAAAATTTTATTAATAAGTGCTTCTCAATTATACTCATACAACAATCTCTCGAATTTGTGGAGAAATCTAGTGATTGAAACAAGAATCGAATCACTTATACATTTTTCTCACTAACACTTTGAAGGTAATGAAATCTATACAATTTTCACTCTCTATCTATGCATACACGCATTCTTCATATGCATCAACCATATCACACCATCCATACGCCGTGAAATTTGTTAGTTTAGGACTCTATTTATAGAGTGCGAAGGGTTGTGTCTATCCAAATGAAGAGTCGTGTCCATTGGCGAAGGGTTGCATCAGTTCAATGTGATCAAATGTAAGGCTTCATCCTCATATTCAATGAAAAGGCACCTTTTCATGATTGGATTGCTTCCAAAAGGTGTTTTTTTGTCTGACAGTTAATGGCGGTTGATCGTCCTTATCCGGCGGTTGGTAGTTGAAAAGAGTTGACAAAAAACCATCACAAGTCGTGAGCACGATATACATGTTGCGATCATGAACAATAGTTGGTAACTTTCTATTTGTGAAGGATGACAAATCGCGACTGCGAATGGGTGTCATGATCGTGACATGTATTTTTCTTCATGATATTTCTTTGCAACTTTGCCAATATTTGACAACTTTGATCCTAAGCCAATTCCTTGTGTTCCACGCATCTTTTTGCACCTTTTTCACTCTTTTTACATAGAATTCCATCTTTGACCATTTTATCCCGAGATTCACCTAATTTCTACACTTGCATAAAAATCAACTACATACCACGTGAAATCTTTTATATGAAGTATAAAATGACATTAAACCATATCATTTTATAAGTAAAAATATCATGATAATAAGTGTAATTATATACTTATCACACCCCCACACTTAACTTTTACCTTGTCCTCAAGGTAAACACAACAGAAGTGTATAAGATAGTAATTCAAGTTTGTACCTCATTTGGTGAAAGACTATCGTAGTGAGTATTACATCCGTTCAAGTAAAAGTTCAAAATTTCCAACAAATTAGTAATGTGCAATTTATATAGTCCAGTTGCATACCTTTACTTTTAATGGAAGGCCAACCGAATCGCGTCTTCATATAAGCATTATACACTTGCTCGAATATTTCCTTCTCTCAAGTATAGTATAAAGTATAAAAGACAAAGGGAGCACACTTTGGAAAGTTTGATCTCAAGGTATTTTTAGGTAATCTAGGATGCTAAACACTCTTAGTGGTAGCATTTTATGCTCCATACCACTTTCTCTCATTTTTTTCTTTTAAGCATATGTTTTTGAAGTATAGATTTGTATTTTGCACCTATATTTTGTGTTTTGCTACTTTTTTTATTTCACTCATTGAATGGTAGTAGTTTCTGTTCATACCATTCCTCACCTTTTGCATAACTCATTGTTTATCCTCTCTTTCTTTTGATTTTTCTATTTTAATACCCTCATCCTTTATTGATCACTTTCAAAGTATTATGCCTATAGTTTCCCTACACTTTAGACACACTTAATACTTATAGGATGTATTCAAGAATATCATATAAAATTCATAGTAAGAACACTACTATTACTCCAGTTCAAATTTATCTGTAGCATTAAACTATAACTATATAACTTATACTAATTCATGTTGCATTGAAATATATCGAAAGTTACTTGGAATGTTGCTTTTGAATGTTACTCACCACTCATCCTTACTAAATGCTAAATGTTGTGCTATGAAGCGCTCACACTTTCAACGTGCGCTCAAACTCGAAACAAAAATTTTGTTCAAAATTTGCACTAACATCAAACTTGTAATACTGAACACTCACAATAACCTTGGAACTACGTTAGTATAGTATAGGTATGGATAATGTATATATAAAATAAAATCAAGAAAATTTTCATTCTTCAATTTTTTAGATTTTGGGATTTTTACAAATGCCCCCTCACTAAAGAACACGATGTCCCCTATGTGAGAGACTTAACTAAAAATGAAAACACAAAAAACAAACACCAGTCTAAAATTTGAAAAACAAAAGAAAAGAAAAGAGTAAACCTGTTTATTGTGAAGGAGAATTTGGGACCCGTGTTGCGATCGTGATTTCCTTCAAAACAGGAATTGAAGGTTTTATTGTATAACTTCACAAGCGTGATCTATAGTTGTGATCGCAACCTTCTTTAATCCTTCTATTTCTTCAATTTTTAGACTTAATTCCGTAGTCTCCCAGTATTTGATCTCTAGAATGCACTTACCTTCCCCAGCAACGGTGCCAAAAACTTGTTCGCAAGATTTTGACTATACTCATTTCAAAAGACTTATCCCCGTCAACGGTACCAAAAACTTGTTCGCCACATTTCTACTCATAATATAAAAGTTCTTAATATGAACAGGTGTTGTCATTACCGCTTATCAAATAAAAAAATGATGATAACTGCAAGTATACAGTTG
Source organism: Euphorbia schlechtendalii (assembly GCA_949673415.1). Classification (NCBI taxonomy): domain Eukaryota; kingdom Viridiplantae; phylum Streptophyta; class Magnoliopsida; order Malpighiales; family Euphorbiaceae; genus Euphorbia; species Euphorbia schlechtendalii. The sequence goes on along the minus strand of CATIWQ010069988.1, from coordinate 11,536 downwards.
CAATGTAGTTTTAAAAGATATCAATCCCACAGGTAAGGAATTTGGTTCTAAGGACTAACTAGGGTTACGAAATAAAAGAAATAAGACAAATTGGAGGGTTTTGATGTTAGACTGATAAATAGACAGATGCATGAACAGAATAGAGAAGATGTAAACTATATAGATATTCCCTAAGAGCAAGTATAGTAGAGAAAAACATGCAAAATAATCAAGAATATTTCATACAGCAGATAACTTTAAAAAAATTGTTCTAGACGCCCAAATATTCATTAATTCACTATAGAGAAACACATGAAATGACTTTTCTAAATCTAGGGTAAACGAATTATGACACTTATGAAAACCTGGATAACAATAATGCTATGCTTAGTACAGGTTGCTCTCACATAGCCATATTTAGCAAGTTACCACTACAAAAATGTTGGCTCACTAAACAGCCGTATAATTATAAATCCAGTGATTATATACAATTTTTTAACCCTGAAACTATTCTTAAAGTTAAATCTAAAGCATATAACTTCATTAATATAAATGATGCAAGATGAAATACTCTTTATGACACATAGACATATCATAAATTTTGAAATAGATTGTATAAGTAGAAAACAAAGTAAAGTTGTAAGGTGTGCAAGTGAAAGCTAAAGTTGACCAAACCATATCGACTATTTTAATGGGAGTTGTCAATTCTCGCAATTCCTGCGTTTACTTTGAATTCGGTCTCGACTCGTACAGAACCTCCGTTAGGATGCTATTCTTTGTGAATATCGAACAAATGAATGTTGAAGGATAGAAACTTTTATTGATAAGTGCTTTGCAATTGCACTCATACAACAATCGCTCAAATTTGTGGAGAAATGTAGTGATCGAAATAAGAATCGAATCACTTATACATTTTTCTCACTAACACTTTGAACGTAATGAAATCTATACAATTTTCACTCTCTATCTATGCATACATGCATTCTTCATATGCATCAACAATATCACACAATCCATCCCCCATGAAATTTGTTGGTTTGGGACTCTATTTATAAAGTGCGAAGGGTCGCTTCTATCTAAATGAAGAGTCGTGTCCATTGGCGAAGGGTTGCATCACTTCAATGTGATTGTATGTAAGATTTCATGCTCATCTTCAATGGAACGGCACCTTTTCGTGATTGGATTGCTTCCAAAAGGTGTCTTTTCGTCTAACGGTTGATGGCGATTGATCATCCTTATCCGTAGGTTGGTACTTGAGAAGAGTTGATAAAATCTATCACAAGTCGCGAGCATGATATACATGTCGCGATCATGAACAATAGTTTTTAACTTTCTATTTGTGAAGGATGATAAGTCGTGACCTCGAATGGGTTTCACGATCGTGACATGTGTTTTTCTTCATGATTTTTCTTTGCAACTTTGCCGATATTTGACAACTTCGATCCTAAGCCAATTCCTTGTGTTCCATGCATCTTTTTTCACCTTTTTCACTTTTTTATATAGAATTCCATTTTTGATCATTTTACTCCCGAGATTCACCTAGTTTCTGCACTTGCATAAAAAATAACTACTTACCAAGTGAAATCTTTTATATTAAGTATAAAATGACTTTAAACCATATCGTTTTACAAGTAAAAATATCATGATAATAAGTGTAATTATACACGTATCAGTGGGATCCAGTCCCGCAAGCACTATTTAGCAACGCTTGCGTGGGTTTATAGTGTAGGCCCACCAGCATCCCTCAAGCAAGGCTTGTGGGAAGTCCGTAAGGCCTTGCTTACGGGACAAGGGATGCCCATGTGGGCTCCCCTTAGTGGCTATGCACAGTCCGCTCAAGCGGGCTATGCTTGAGGTTTTAACCTACAAAGCATGGAGCATCGTGCGTCAACCCATTTGTGGCATGGAGATTTTTCCCATCCCAAATTTAAAATATAGGGAACATTATGCTCCCCTTTCTCCCTATAATAGTGGCCTCCTCCTCCTCTTTCTTCGTACTTCAGTTCAGCTTTCCTTCTGAACTTGACTCATTTTCTTTTATGAATTTTCCGAGATCCTCCACAAGTTTCTCTAGCGTTTGCGAGAATTCTTTTTCCTATTTTGAAAAGAGCCTTCATATTTATTTTCAAGTGCGTCTATGAGTGGTCTAACAGTCACTTGTTAACCGATGAATTCTACCTCCATGTGAGGTTTTTGTCAGTGGGGTCCGTGTGGACTTGTTATAGAGGTTGTCCTTATTTGGATGCTTGTGCTATCATAGTGGATTGTTCTAAGAGAACGCTGCATCACACCAAAGGAAGGCACACATCAATTGATAATGCTCTAAACTTAGATGCTAGGTTTCTTTTAATAAGTTTTATAAACCTGTAGCATCTACAGAATGTTTCAATTAGGATTATGTAAATCATATCATGCTTAGGAGTTTCTTTTGGGTTAATTTTATGTTATGAAATTCTACTATGCTACTTCGCATGTTCATTACCTTCCTTTATTAACCAACATGAAAGTTATAGGCCACTCATAGTTTTTCCCAATGGTGTAAAGATAGAGGGATATGTCCGGCATGTACAACATCATTATCTCTAACATGGTGAAGCTCCTAATCCCTACCATAATGTCCTATATTTGAGCACTTGAGCCATCTATATCCTTCGAGCTACCATGAACTATATTCCCCCTCTGCATTTAAACAAAATGAATCCAAACATATCAAAAACAAGATTATTCAAGACGTATTTACACAAGACAAATCAAGAAAAGAAAATTGGACAACATAATGTAAATGAATAAAATACAAAAGGAACACAAGAAGAGTTAAGTACCGTAGCCCGTTGAAAACTAGAACGCGAAGGTGCTGGTTGCACATCGCCAGATCCCTCATCTATGATAGGTAATGGTACCTCATCGGGCTAGCCTAAGAGATATGTCGCACTAAAAGTTTGGTACCGCCCCACAAAACCCTTCAATTGCACAGGCAACCCATCACCCTTTAGCGCCTCCAAATTATCAGCCAACTTCAGCCAAATAACCAAACAAGGGATAACAGGAGGCAAATTCCTCTCAATACAACATTGATCACCTAAATGCAACTCAACAAAACATGGACCCTTTAGTAATAGTTTTCTCTCCATGAAAGCTGTGAGATCTAATCGTCATGCTCCAACCCTCCTATGCTCCTAGGGCAAGGTATCAATCTACAAAAAGAAAACTACAATTCAATGACTTGTCAAGTTAAGAAATTCTCTAATATAAAAAATATTACTTTATCAAAAAGGCACTCCCACATATGTGCCAATATAAAAATCCAACACCAGTTGTTGAACCAAACAGCGAAATGAGGAAGCCTCAGCACATTTGTCCTCAGGGTCGTAGTTGAACTCTTCATAATGCCATGATCAAATGCTCAAATATGTAAACAAAAAACACAAGTCAAGACCAATGCACTATTATAAATAATTCCAAAAACAATATTAAAACACGTAACCAAGGAAAATTAAAGAAACTTTTAGCTTCTTCATGCAAATATGGGCTCATTGGTCCAATGCTAAGTACGTTTGAGCAAGCCTCGCTCTACCCCAAGTCTTGCCTTCGACCTTACTCAAATTAATCAAAGGATAAATAATTCTAATTAATGGACGAGGCATCAGTAACACCAAGTAGGATATGTTTTAATGAATGAAGGAACAAGTACAATTCATTGGGTTTGCACGATCATCTGAATTCTTCCTCACCAAGTCACTCCAAAATAGGGCCAGTTGAGTGCAAGGAAACTCTCTAGTAGGTCAATGAATCCCCAAAAGCCTCTCTACAATGCAAGGGTGATAATGGCCAAACTTCATGGCAAAGTTAAAGTGAATGACATCCCCATCAAAATTGCAAACCTATGATCATCGCATAATCCACGGGAGTGATCGTATACCCACCACACTTCAAATAGAAAGTGTGAGTAGCATCAGATAACTAATAAATTAAGTATTGAGAATCATCTCAGGATAACTGAGGAACCTTCTTATGGCCTAGAGGAATGTACATCTGAATAAAATCATTGAAGTTGGTCTCCTTGATAATAGCTTTCACCGTGTTCGACATATAATTCCACCAAAGTATCGGGATTCTCATATTTCCAACTCCCATATGACCCTCAAAAACCTACAAAGACAAAACAAGAATTCTGTAAAATTTTATTAAACAAAACCAGTCGATCGACTCATGTCAAGAGTAGTCGATCAACTAGCATAAATAAGCAAACAGAATAACAAAGATAAGTTATCAACACTAGTTGATCAACTACCTAAAGAAGTATTCGATTGACGGCTAAGCTAAGAACTTGAAAAAATACTTTAAAAGCCAAATCAAATCCACAAAAACAAGTTTCAGCATATTTCAATCAATATTTCATCAAACTGACATGGTCAACAATTCCGCGATATGCTCAAATTTCTCTGAAAATGCCCCAATGGGGAAATAAATAGGAATTCACAAAGATTAAGATCAAAAGCTTATAGAGTGATTAATCAAGTGAGAATTGTGCTCCAAAACAAGTGGAACTAGTGAAACTTTACCAATATTGTAGTAAGGCTTCCCCTCGGGAAGTTCATAACCCATAGCAATCGAAATTAAGGGCATTTTCCCCTGCACCCCATCAATAAGGATCGTCCTCATCTCCTCTGGGTTCAGTATATACTCCTCTGTAGTCTTGATTTTGAATAAGTCAAGAATGAAAGAAAATAAGGAAGAAAAGAGAGGAAGATTGAAGTAAACATGATGTTGGTTATGTAGAAAAATGCAAAAGAATAGGGGAAGAGTAATGGTTATGCTTCTGAAACTTCCTTTTTATAGAATTATAACACCAGTTAATCGACTACCCCTATACCAGCCGATTGGCTCATCTTTAATTCATTCTTGAAAGGACTCTTTAACCGTCAGCGGTTCAAAATTCGAAATTCAAAACCAATCAGTTGACTCTTCCTCCAAAATCCATGCAAGGTCTTTGACCACCTCAATCAAACAAAAGATTAGTCAATCGACATGTACCCCAAATTAGTCTATCAATTGGTCCTTCAATCGAAGAATCATTTGGTTGATTATAATAAACTCTTTCGACGTGAAAACCTGCTTAGAAAATTTATAATCCCCCACGGATATTTCATTTGGCTGACAATACCTAGCTCCTTTGATGAGAAAACCTACTCTAAATATTTATAATCTCCAGCTGATATTTCATTTGGTTGAAAGTGTCAAACTCCATCGACGAGAAAATTTGCGTAGACAATTTATAATCCCCAATGGATATTTCATTTGGTTGACAGTCAGCTCATAAAATTTATAATCCCCAATAGACATTTCAAAGGTATTGATTGTGGTATATTTATATAAATTGTACATTGAATAAAGGTGTAATTGTTGTAAATATATGTGTATATGTAACATATATAGAATTGATATCCATTAACCATCCACCATTTATGTATATTAATGTGTGTAACTTGTGTCTTTACAAGTACTTAACCTTCACCTATAAATATAGGTTTGTTGTACAAAGAAGAATAATGAGAATTCTATGTTACTTTCTCTCCATCTTTGTTGTACTCTACTTTTCTATGTGTTCATGTAATGTATATTCTTGTTAATTAATTTTATTTATAATATATTATCAGCATGATCGCGATGAGGGGGTGTGTTAGGATTGAATATCCCACATCGCTCTCGGATGATCCACTGAGCTTGTATATAAGCAGGACCCTGAAGGCCTTAACTTGAGTGACGTGCTTTAAATCTGTGAGGTTGGCCGTTAAAAGCGCCAAAGCGGACAATATCGTGCTGTTTATAACACGTTATCACCACGAGTTCGCTCTTTTGATCTACCAACAAGAATATCGTTAAGATGTTTAGATGAACAAAAATGTGATGGTGATGGGTATTACAAAGATACATGAAATTTTGATTAATGAAATTTATGCATATGAGGAATGATGTTTCGTTCAACAATGGATTATAATCGTCCAATCAAATTCACCAAGATTTGGTGAAGTTTATTACGATTTTTTATTCAATTAATTTTTAGTTACAAACAATATTATATGTTGTAATGTTATATGAAAGATCAAAACTGTAATAGTCGACTATTGAAGGTCCAGAAGATCTTTTATAAAAGTTTTGAAGGAAATATGTTTACAATTTCAAAATAATATAAAAGTACTAGCAATTTCCAAATGAAGTGAAAATATAAAATCGATGAATAATTTCCACCCGAAGTGGAAGAGTAAGAAGTGGAAAAAATTTTATTTTTGAATACTTTTCACTTGAAGTGGAAAATAAATTTGATGAATTATTTTCACCCTAGGTGAAAAAATAAAGTGATGAATAATTTTCACTCTAAGTGAAAAATCAAATTGATTATTAGTTTCAATTGAAGTGAAAAAGTGATATTGATGATTGATAATCCATTAGAAGTGAAAAATCAATTTGATGATAATATTAATCACCTAAAATGAAAAATGAAAGGAAGAATAACATCAATTTATATATGCAGGGGAAAAAAAGGGTTACCTTGATATCGGGTAACATAAAAATTGATAAATGTTTTGTAAGAGCCGGTATTGATATATCAAGGGGAAAAATGTAAATGCTCTAGAAGATTCAGTATTATGGTACTAAGACAAAGAAAAATTGTTGAGTTCTCTAGAAGAAAAACTATAATTGAAAAAACTCTTGAAGAAGCCATGTTAATTTTGAAAAAAAAAGTATTTATAAATAATGCATTATACTACCTAAATTCTCACAAAAATTTAATAAAGTTTAAAATATATTCACATGAATGAATATTATATTGAAACTATGAGTGAAGACATTATAGAATGTCATATGTAATAAACATATTTTGAGGCTAGTTTTACTATAAACTAGAAGTTTATATTTTAGATACTTTTGAAATTTGGCACAATCGACTTAGTCATCTTAGTTCGATAATGATGAGAAGATTTGTGAAAATATACATGGGCAACTATTATGGAACAAAGTTTCTTCATGTTGCTTGTTCGCAAGGAAAATTAATCCTATAACCTTCTACATGTAAGGTTTGAAAATTGAATTTCATATCATTTAAAAGAAACATATAATGTGATATATGTGGACTAATCCATTCATAATATAAACCTTTTAGTTACTTCCCGAAGTACAATCACTTGAAGTTAATGTTTTAACTAAATAGGTCACATTTGTGTTTTTATATCAATTGGGATTAAAGTTGAACATACTCATATGTTCATATTTAAATGGTTTCATAGAACCATGTACTAAATATCTGCATTTGATTGCGCGATCAGTTATAATGCGAACATATCTTCATATATAAGTGTGAGATATGCAATAATTTAATTTTTATATTTAAGACCAAAAAGTTATATTGAAGATTTCCCCTATAATAGTGTTTAGTCATGAGCTCAATATTTCTCATCTAAAAATTTTTAACTATGATGTATTTGTTCTTATAACTTCATCGTAACAGATTAAAATGGGTCATGAAAAGAGATTAGAAATTTATATTTGATATGGATCTCTATCAACAAAGTATCTTGAGCATTTAAAATATATGTTATTGCAATATTTGCAGATTGTAGATGAAAACATTTTCCCAAAATGAGAGGAAGAAGATGAAAAGATAATTTTGGAAAAGCCAATTTAATATAATGTTTCGTCGCCAATTAATATTGAAATTCCTGAAGGATAAATTAACAATAGCGCTATATATATATATATGATATGCATGAAGCATGGATAACCAATTGATTTACATGATAAAATCCTCGAAATTTATCGACAATAAAGATTATATCATTGAGGGAAAATGTACTAATATAAATATGCTTCTTGTAGAAGTAGTGACTCCTGAGATGCAGACATCAGAAATTATTGAAAATGTGTAAAGTCAAATAAATAATATTAGTACTGATAAAAGATGGATTCAATATTAAATTGTTATAGACCATATTTTTTATGTAACATGGAAATGAAAATATAAATTGAATTCAATTAGTTAATTCAAGTAGAATTAACTCTATTGGAAAATAAAAATTTTCGGACATGTAGTTCGAATAACAAAAGAGGTAAAATCGATGAGATATATATTATTTCTTTATTTCTATATTTCATATTCTTAACTTTTCTTTTGGTTATAGTATTATTAATTTATATTGTGATAGAGTTGCAAAGATCAATGTATTGTTTAAAAGCAGATAGGTCATGTGGTAAATCAATAGCCAAAGGAGATCTGATGACAATTTATAAAGATAATGCATCATGCATCACAGAACTCAATGGTGACTATATTAAAGGAGATAGAGTCAAACATATTCACCCAAATTCTTTTACGCTCATGATCTCATGAAGATTGATCAAGTTGACATCTACAAAGTTATATCAAGTGACAATCCAGCAAATACTTTCACTAAAGCATATACGTAATATTGAGATTGCAAATGAATATTGTACTCTTTTTCCTTCGCTAATATTTTATCCCACTTGGGTTTTCCTTAGCAAAGTTTTAACGAGGCTTATTCATATTGCATAGTTATATTCTTACGAATAGGGGAAATAAACACTACACTCTTTTTCCCTTAACCAAAGGTTTTATTTTACAAGGTTTTCCTTGGTAAGGTTTTTAACGAGGTAGTGTCCCATTCGTGAAAATGGACATCAAAGGGGAAGTGATGTAAATATATGCGTATATGTAACATATATAAAATTGATGTCCATTAACCCTCCACCATTTATGTATATTAATGTGTGTAACTTGTGTCTCTACAAGTACTTAACCTTTACTTATAAATATAGGTTTGTTATACAAAGAAGAATAATGAGAATTCTATGTTACTTTCTCTCCATCTTTGTCTTCTTTACTTTTCTATTTGTTCATGTAATGTATATTCTTGTTTATATATTCATATTATTTACAACAATTTACTTATTTAAATTACTGGCATATTTCATTTTACTTGTCTTTTGCATATATATACGTACTTACTTTTATTGCATTAGTCATATATAGTATATTATATAAAAATTGGGAGACATGAATTCAAACAAAGACCCAAATACCCTGAAAGAAACATGGAGATAACGGTAAGAGTATAATGACAAATCTATGAAATCATCTTAACATCTTGCCTTATATTTATTTGTACTTTGGTTTGGGATGCATAAAATTTGCTGGCATTTCATGGGACAAGACAATGACTTTGATGTTTGGTTTACTTTACACTTTACAGATTTTAAGGACTTCAACCGTAACTATTCAAATTTTAAATATATTTTTCAGCAGCGGAGATCTTATGTATACTTTTTTATAAGAATTTTTATATGGTTACTTTGTTTTTTTGGAAGTAATCTTTACTTTTGTTCATTTTCACTACACATATACTACAATTTCATTGTTTACATATAGAGTTTAACTTATTTTATATGTTCATTAAAGGGTCTAATCATCTCTGCACCAGTACTATGAAGACAGTACAATATTAACCAAATTTAAATACAACCTGGAAGTGGTAATAAAACCCAATGCCCATGACTTTATATTTACAATTTACACTTTTTGTTATTTAAAAAAGGATAAGTGAACAAATTTTCTCCTAATAAATTAAGTTTTATATTTATCAAATAAACTAGCACAAGTTACCTATTTGAATAAATCACCTATTTGAAGAAATCATGAATCAAACTTTATGCTCTTTACAACTCATTGCTTTTCATTTGTTTCCTAAAAACATGTTTTCACGTACTTTTTGAAAAAGCAGATAAAAAGTTGGTGACAATGATCTCAAACTCGAACTCTTTTATATAGGTTTATTCAGAATAATAAAAATGGGTGATTTATTTTTTTTATCTTAGTGTGATTGGTTCGGCCATATTCTTTTCAGATTTTACAAACAGGACTGTTCTCCTTGACCATTGCTACACCAATTGCTTGACTATTTTCCAATTTACTTCTTTTCAACTTTGGCGCACGTTGCGATAGCAATCCACTCTCAAAAAAGCATTGGCGAAAGTCAGTGCGGTATAGATCTTCATATCTTAATTTCCTTGGGAAGATCTCTTCAGATCAATGTGTCGAGAAGGTTGTTGTATACTTGGTGTAGTTTTCTTCTATAGGTTGATTGTTTCCGGATTTTCATTTAAGGTTTATGGTTGGAATTTTCTATTTGTTTGGTGTTATGCTACCTCTAAGTTAGACTTTATTTTTTTCTTCACGGTCTTTCATTTTCCCCTTTATGAAAGTCGTTCATCAGCTTATATAATGAATTTGCTTGGAGTAGTGCCTTTAGTCTAATGAATAATAATGGGCCAGACCCTTGATGGGCCTATGAATGTTAAGAAATAGTTAAGGCCCTTGAAGCCCATATGCCTCGATTAACCGTCACGTCCACTATCAGAATAATTAACCGTCATAATCGGCACTTAAATACCAGATTAGTGATTAAAACCAACTAAAAACACAATGACGAAGAGATACGCCATACTGCATAAAAAACTGCAAGAATTAGAGAATGAACTCAATTCCCTTCTTCGTCTTCCCCCCGATTCTCAACTTCCTGAACAAGACATCGAACAAAGACTCGATTTTCTGAACACTCTTTTCTCTGCAGAAGCCAATTCCAGCCCTCAAAGTCAACACCACTTGCAACACATCGCCAAAAGAATTGCGCTGCTCGAAACTGCTTTCCAAGAACGGAAAGAGTGCAAAACGACGCCGTTGGAACATGCTCAGATAGATGCGGTCTCTGATTGTTCCTGCACGGAGTCGTGTCTTAACGATGAAGAGGAAGATGTAGTTGTGGACTCGGAGAAGTTGGGTACTGAGATGAAGAAGGAGCGAGTTAGGGTTCGTGGCGCGACGGATTTGGCTATGGCTATGGCGGTTGGGTTCGTGTTTGGAACTGGGTTCATGAGTTTTATTTTGCGACATTGTTTATTTCAGTGTTCGTATTATGCCTCTGCAACTATGTCTTATGTTCCTACTTAGTTTACTCATTTTTTTTTATTACTATTATTTTGAACTCGTTTAAATCTAATTTCTGAGACTTGTCGTGTTGATTTTTAAGTAATTTGGAAGAGATCATAGTCCGATTAGCATCGGAATTTGTTGTTTATGGGGGTAAATTTATGGTTTTTGTGGAAAAGTATGAGTGATATTTTATTACTGTGGCAATTATGTTTACTAATAAAGTAATTAATGAAATTATTAGTAAATTAAAACCCTACTACAAGTTTAATCAAGTTAATGTCCACAAAGGAAGTGGCTTCCATGAATTAACATTTTTTGAATACCAACCCTGGTTCCCACACTCGAAATCATATTACTTTTGCGATTATAAAAGCATCACATGTAACTAAGGATGGCAACGGGCCGGGTCCAAGCCCGGATCCGGCTTGGACCCGGCCCGGATCCGTTTTCATATATTGGACCCGGATTCGACCCGGGTCCGGCGGGTCCATAATTTACAGATCCGGATACGGATTCGACGGATCCCACGGATCCGGGTCCAAAACGGGTCCATGT
>CATIWQ010069985.1:0-10957 GCA_949673415.1 Euphorbia schlechtendalii | reverse complement strand
AAACGAATATTGAAGAATGAAAACTTTTATTGATAAGTGATTTGCAAGTACACTTATACAACAATCGCTCGAGAATATAGAGAAATCTAGTGATCGAAACAAGGATTCGAATCACTTAAACATTTTCTCGCTAACACTTATGGACGTAGCGAATTCTCTATCTATACACACACTATATCTCTCTCATGCACTCTAATATTTTCCCTCTGTATCACTCTGCATGAAACTGTAAGGTTTGGAGCTCTATTTATAGAGTTCGAAGGGTTGCGTCCATCCATACGAAGATTCGTGTCCATTGGTGAATGATTTCATCACTTCATTATGATTGGTTGAGAAGCTTCAATCTAATCCATAATGGATAGGCACCTTTTCATGATTAGTTGATTTTTGATAGCTATCTATTCATTGGTAGTTGATGGCAGTTGATGGTCCTTATTTGTCGGTTGGTAGTTAAGAAGAATAAACTAGAAAACCGTCCAAGTCGCGACCGTGAATCTTTGATTGGCAGATTTCTGTTTTGAAGAAGAACAAGTCGCGACCTCGAATGATTGTCGCGACTGTTAATTGCATTTTTCTTCAGAATTCTCCTTGTAACTTCTCCGATCTTCGACAACTTCGATCCTAAGCCAAATCTTTAAGTTCAACGCATCTTTTTCACCTTTTTCACTCTTTTTGTATAGAATTCCACTTTAGATCATTTTACTCCCAAGATTTACTTAGTATCTGCATTTGCATAAAAAACAACTACATACCACGTGAAATCTTTTGAATGAAGTATAAAAATGACTTAAACTATAGTGTTTAGTGCATAAAATTAATATGATAATAAGTGTAATTATACACTTATCATCTATTCATGATTGGTTGACTTCTGATAAACGTCTTTACATCGGTGTTGATGGCGGTTGATCATTCTTATCTAGCGGTTGGTAGTTAAGAAGATTTGACCAAAAAACCATCCAAGTCGTGACTGTGATGTACAAGTCACGACTGTGAATCTTTGTTTGATAATTTTCTGCTTCTGAAGTGTATCAAGTCGTGACCGTGAATTGTTGTCACGATCGTGAATTGTGTTTTTCTTTAGAATTCTTCTTGTAACTTCACCGATCTTTGACAGTTTCGATCCTAAGCCAAATCTTTAAGTTCCACGCATCTTTTAGTACCATTTTTACTCTTTTTACATAGAATTTCACTTTAGATCATTTTACTCCCAAGATTTATCTAGTATCTGCATTTGCACCAAAAACAACTACATACCACGTGAAATCTTTTTTATGAGTATAAAAATGACTTCAACTATAGTGTTTAGTGTGTAAAATTATATTGATAATAAGTGTAATTATATACTTATCAATAACAACCTAAAGGGATCAAGGTGACCGTACTCTTTTCCTTTCTAAGGATTGTGCCCACTGGATTTTCCCTTAGAAAGTATTTTAATGAGGCGGCACCCCTTAAAGGAAATAGACTATCGGATGCATAGAATTCCCGACTTGTAATCATCATTTCATTAATAAGAAGAAATTTCTTCTAATATCGTGCACATAAGTCTAGATCAAACTTTAACATTTTCACACACTCACTTGCAAAGCAATGAAAACACGCATAAAATCCTTACAAAGGTAAATTCATTTTGAGGTAGTTAAATGAACATAAGACCGTACAAATGCTAAGGTAAAAGATAATCCAAGCGGTAATGAATTAAAATACCCCTAACCAAGACCTTTCAAAAGCAATAATAAAACAGACATGTCGAAGTGGCAAAAATATAAGACTGCAAATAAATGACAGACTTAGATTAATATGAGACATTCAAACATTCAGGTGGTGGTAACCAAAAGACTACCAAACTATAAGCATTATACTTAAAATAAAACCTTAATAATATAAATGAAACTGTATCGAGGCAGCCACATACATAAAAGTTAAGATAAATAATTACTTAAGTGTAAAAAGCAAACTCTACAAAAGGCTAAAACCATATATATACATTCCAACTTAGCCACAAAGAGCTAAAATAGTCTTACATCAAGAGCGCTAAGGCTCGCAAATTAATATATAAGATAAAACAAAGCCTACTCGGAAACAATATCTTCACCATGACCCTAAGGAACAATCAAATCTCCCTTTGGCTTAAGGTTCACTACAAGAAAATTCACTATCTCCAACGGAATGCTTGCAAGGGAAAACTTTCACTTTCAAATTTACTAATCTGCATCGGAATCTGCTAGGGCACTGGATTTCCCTTACAAATTTACTAAAATTGAAATATTCAATATAATTGCAAGAAAATCTGAAATAATTTGCAATTCTCTAGCAATTATTTTAGTGGGTAAATATTGAGAAAATTTTTAGCAAAGGAATTTGCAAGTATTTTAATATTTCATTGCCATTGTTTTACAATGGAATGCTAAAATTTTGTGCAACTAATTTTTAGTTGCAATTAGTAATATTAATAATTAAAAAATAAAATAAAAATTATTTAGGAAATAGACACCCTGATACAATTTCCTTCAACTCTTTTTCATGATAAAGTATACCCTAACTCAAAGTGGTCACCTCATCCACCACTTCTGTCTCTCATCTCTACTGCGTTCTTCTCTTAGCTTCTCTTCCTTGTCCCAGCCGGTATCTTCGAGTTTTCGTAAGCCTATAACAACTACTATCTCTCAACCTCAAAATCAAAAGGAGTCCTCTTCGAGTTTTTTCTAGGTCGGAACCGCTCACTCGTCGCCGGTGTCTACTTCCTTCTTTCTTCGCGTTTTTTCTAGGTTGGAACCGCTCACTCATCGTCGTTTTCTATTTCCTTCTCTATTTACATGAATCTATACCAGGTGCATATTTAACTTAAATTTTTATCGCTTACATACAAATGTTTGTTGTTGCTTGAGCTTGAGAGGGTTGGGTTTTCAATTTGATGTTTAAATTTTCTTGAAAGATTTGAATCGTAACATAATTTATTCAAAAAGTAGTTATTAGTGTTATGATTGAGGTTTTATTAAATGGTTAACTTCAAGCTTGATATAGACAATGCCATGTGCTGACGTGTAAGGTTAGAAGGCTTAAATTTCAAGTCTTTCTGGTGATATTTCCATATGTTGTTAATGCTCTTAAGAGATCATATTTTATTGTTAATTATTGGCAAATGTAGGAGATTCTTAACTTTGCTTCAAATTTGCTTATATGAATTCTATTTTAAAATTGATTGTTGATTTTTTATTGTTAGTAATTTCTTAGATTAGTTTGTGGCAAACTAGTAAATGTGTAATTGAATGGTGATTTTTTTTTAAATGTTTTATTTTTTATGGGTAGCTTGTGTGAACAAAAAATCCATTTGTTTTGTTTATGAATGATTATGTTGATCATCATTCCTGACTACAAAATGTGTATGCAACTCGGTTTAATCATGTAGTAAAGTGGCAGAGATTTTTTCCTTAACAGGGATGTATTCCTACTAGATTTGAAGTTTCTTATGAGTTGTAAGTCTTTAATTATGTCATAGTTGTGCAGCTTTTCAATCTGAACGTTAATGCCTTCTTCAAAACATTTGGTGATGATACTGCATTTAGCTACTAGTGTAATCAATGGCGTGGGATTTTTTGATCAGGATGACCTTGCAATTCACCTAAGTTTATGGGTTATGATACTACGATGGGGTCACATCTATTTAATATTATAGGAACTGCATTCAAAATTCAGTTATAGCTATTTGTTTGTGACATATGACTTTAAATTAAATGGATGGATAATGTTTTAAGTTACATGCCTCTCCAAATGGAAACATGGCAACAAGAGTAGTATAGTTATTATTCTAGTCCTAAATTAGATAAAAATCAAGAATTAGAATAGCTCACCAATACACATCTTTGAAAATATCATCAATGATTTAGTTGTCTCTTTATGCCAACAAATACCATATGTTGCACCAAATTATATTAGAACTGAATGGGAAATCAATTGTGCTTGCAAATTAGAGTTTTTTATTTCTAGAGGTGGTTTTTTTCATTTAATAGTGACTTCATTGATGATTCACACTAGATATATTAACAAGCTTATATTTCAAAAACTAAATCTGTAATCAACAGTTTATTTTTTATTATCGTGTCCAGGTATGCAAGTGCAGCTTCATTATCACCTTTAATACTTGGCTGCAATGGTGGTTGGCGGGTATAAGTACGTGATTGCTACATTTTTTATATGGTGCTCCAATACTCCTTGTTATCTTGCTTTTCTTTCACCTGTGTTTAAGTAAAGTGTTGAAAATATAAATTTATTCGATATGATGGCTGAAATTGACTGCTTGACCTAAATTTTATTTGATCTTAATCTTAGGGAGTTGGAATACTTATCTCTGAGATGTTTGGAACTGGAATAGGATAATTAGTATGATGTAAGATATTTCTCAATTGTTTACTTTATTTCTAACATCTGGCTTTGATTTTAACTGCAGAAATGTAGATGCAAGGATTCGGTTTCTAATGGAAGCAAAAGCATAATAAATGGGTATTTCATTTCATTTAAGCTATTATTTATTATACGGTTCCTAATTTTCTTGGTGCAGATTGTTATTCTTTCATTTTGTTGCATTTATTCTCTACTTTTCTTCTTTGTCAAAATTTGGTGGATTAATGTAGTAAAAAGATAATGTATTTATGATTATGGTCTATGTTGATGTTTTAACTTGATCTAGTATGATCTTGATATGTTGATGTCATTGCATTTTTTTGTTGTTTTTCAATTTTTTTCTGCTTCTATCTACAATGTAATTGTTTTATATAGATATGTTATATGGTTGCTATTCAAGGTTACTTGAAACTCAACTTATTCCTAAGCTTGATAAAGTATCCTTTTGGAATGATAATGATCTTTTAATCTATGCACTGCATGCTTTGCACATTTGAGTTTTAGGAAGCTGTTTACTTAAAGATGGATAGGCCAGTTTCTTATTGACATCCGTGGTCATTCAAAGGCTTACATGATTTTGTAAATATACTCTTTGTCTTGTTGCATTTATGTGAATGACAATTTGATGAATTGCTAGGATTTTCTGCAAACATAGTGAACATGAAACCTCTTACCATGTTGTCTCCTAGAATTATTTGGTCCCTTTACTACCAAAAGTCATAAGACACTACAGATGTATAACAATAATTTAGCTCCCACAATAATTTTTAAAATTTTTGGAGAGATTTGCACTTGTGAATTTGCAACGGAATTTGCAAGTGATTTTCACTTGCAAAGAAAATTGCAAGGTATGCTGTACTTGCAGATCTGCAACGGGATTTGCAATGAAGTACGTTTCCATTGCAAATATGCAACGGAGTGATAATACTTGCAATTCAATCTGCGAGAAGGTAAATTGTAATGAAATTCATTCTGTTGCAAAACACCTTTTGTAACGGAATTTCCATTTCAATTCCCCTTGCAAAACACAGATTTTCTTGTAGTGGTTGGCAGTGTTCACTTCGTCAGCAGTAGCCTTCTCCTACTCCTCCAAAGCCTTGTCACCTCCAATCGGGTCTCCTCCTCTTCTTTCTCAATATATGACTTACCAGGATATTTGATTTCATCTAGGATAATAAATGGCAAGTTCGAATGTAGAAGTTGACAAGTTTTAAAGACCCGGCTGTTGAATTTTTTGGATTTCCTCAGCAACTTCTTCCATCTGTCATTTATAAGACTCAGTCTTTTGAGGGATGATGGTCTCATAATGGGTGATAGTATTTTAAATCTCTTCATTGGCTTAACAAGAATCGTCACGCTCCTCGTAAAGAGAGACCGCGTCTTCCTCGACTTTCTTGGCAATCTCTTCCTTAGCAGACTCAAAAGCAATAAGGAGGCCCCTTAAGCACTCCAGCTCTTTATTGGTAACCTCGAGACTGTGCTTTGGCCCACTATAATCTCGGCCTTTCCTAATCATTTTTACAACTCGAGATGTCATCTATGCATTCAAACAAAACATTAGAATAGAATGTTTAAACAAGCATAAAGAAAATTATTACACTAAGTACCTTAGATGACATATTAAACATATGCTTGGTCACCGCTAAGAAAGACTTCGATTCCAAGTCTCTACCTCTACATGTAAGGGGAGAATCATCCTCAACATATTTTGGATAGGTTCGGTGAAGATTGATGGATTTGAGCCAAACAGGGCTAAGAAATTCTCCTGGATCGAGGTCGAATTGATGTCCCTCGTCACTCCTCCCAAGGTGGTGGGAATGTTTAGAGAATCAACCTGCACATGAAGAAAAAGGTAAACAAAAGGATAGAATTTGCAAAATTTACAAGACAAAAACATTAAAGTAAACTAGCTCAACAAATTGCCTCTTGGAAGCTTGGGAGTTGGGCGCATCCGCTTGAACTTCAAGTTCCTAGGCCTTCCTTTTCTTCCTCTTCTTCTTTAGATTCTCGCCTTGAATCCTAAGCACTACATTATCAATAGCTTTATCAGCATAAGCTCTTCTCAAGTAATATGCTTTTTGAGATCTTTATTTCACTTGGTTATGGTGGATTTTTTAAGATCTTTTGTGTTAGGAAAAGTAAGCATGCCTAAAAAGAAAATAAAATGAAAAGGCACAAATAAGCATACCTGAAAACCAGAATAATAAATATGATTGGCTCATCAGGCTAGATAATCCTATATTCTTCTTCCCTAGGGTTAATGGTACCATTAGCCGGCTCAGAGGCACCCAGAAGCTTGGGATTCTAGGCAATGGAATATCTGGCAGGTCTTCCTCCTCCTTAATGAAGATGTAATGATATGTAAAAGTAATTCAAAGAGTCCACCTTATGGATAAATTGATAAAAATTGGCTCAGTGAGATAAGTGAAAGAGATCTTCATTTTTTATTTACCTTGCAGTGTCAATTCTCCTAAAAAAACAACACGTCAAAAGGAAGAATCAACCCTTGACAAATTAAGTTTTATCCCACAATGTTGATTCAAGTGTTAGGATGAATTTGAGTCGGACAAACATTCCACACATGAAGAAGATTCCAGATTCCTTCAGGAAGTGGATACAAAAATTCGGACCAAATTTGATCTATATAGATGTTGATATATCCATCAAGAAAATTGGTAATTCTTGGTCCATGGAAGGTAAAATAATGTCACAACCGCTCAACCACTTAAAAAACTCCACTTTAAAGTCTAAATCTAATTAGTTTTGAATAGTTGCTATTAGAAGAACTCGAGGAGTCTGATTCACTACCGCTTGTACCTTCGCCTTTCACAAATGGTCTAGTGACCACATGTTTCCTCATGGGCCTAGTTGAAGCTCTCTTATATCTCCCCATTCGAGGTAGAGTATTTTGATATATTTGATGGTTAATTAAGGTAGTAATTGAACATGGGAACTTGCACGGTAGAATTTCAAAACTTAAAATTAACCCTAAAGGAACTGCTAAACATGTCATGATTGATAGAATCTAAGTTAAAACGTTCCATAGATGCTTATAGGTTTATAAAACTTAATAAAAGAAACCTAGCATCTAAGTTAAAAGCATTACCAGTTGATGAGTGCCTTTCCTTTTGGTGCGGCGCTCCCTTAGAACAATTAGACAGCACTCCGTTAGCACCAGCCTCCAAGATAGGACATCCTCTATGATTGATACACAAGGATCCCGACCGACCAAAACCTCCCATAGAAGAAAAACTCGTTGGTTAACAACAGCTGCTAGACCACTCGAAGACCAACCCTAAAATATAACTTAGAAAGCTCTTTCCAAAATATGAATAAGCCTTCAAAAGAATTCTTGCGATTGCGGAGAAATTCATGGAGGATCTCGCCAAAAGCTCGCAAAGAAAGATGTCAAAACTCAGAAGGAAAGGCTAAGCTGAAATGAGTAAAGGAGGAGGGGCTAGACCACTATTTATAGTGGGAGGGGAGAAAAAAAGCTCCCCTCAAAAAGCAATGTGGGACGGGAATATTCCAATCCCACACGCGGAGCTCTAGCTCCGAAATCTCTGCGCGGATCAACCCGCTCGCATAGCCCGCGTAATGGGCTTGGCTTGTCCTACAAGCCAACTTGTGGGCTGTCCTGTAAGCCTGGCTTACGAGCAGCAGCTGGTAGGCCTGCGGTGCCTAGTAGCACATGCGGCCCTACACCCCACTAGCATACGCTAGCCTTGTGCCAACTCATGCTAGAGACAGTCTCGCGGGCCCCTCCCGTGAACATCCCATGTTCACGAGGCCCACTCGTAATGGGTTAAATTCCCTTGCTCGCCCTTGTGTAATTTTTCCAAAATCTCCCCTTAAAAACCTTTAATTATTATTTGGTCCAACCAATTAATAATTCATCCAATGATTTTGACTTTCTTTATATTCTCTGCATAAACCTAGTTTACTTAGTCTGATAGAGACCCAAAGTGTGTGATCTTATAGGATCCTAAAGTATAGAGCCGCTAGAGGCTAACCTAAACTTGGCTTCCCATTCGGGAACCTTTAGGCTCAGTATTCCAGATTGATATGGAACCCGATAACTCTAAATGATCAAATGGGCTTTCTACAAAGGTATATGATCCCCCGATACTCGGAACGTCATGCGCTTATGAATTGATTCGGTTCTGTAATAGTAACCAATACAATACACTCCTTCCATCAGGTTAAGCACCATATAGTTTATTGAGCTCGAATTAAGTGTTAACTCATGTAATAGCCGTAGTTATCCTAGAGTTAGACTTGTTCACGAAGAACATCACTCACCATAATGTATCATGATTGATAAGAAACATGTTCTATCAATCTTATACTCTTATCAGAGGTTTATGAGTGTGTTTCTTCAACAAGAGGCCTTAAGGTACAACTCCCATTATATTAATATATCAGAAGCGATGAATCTCATCTTGACTACTCGGCTTACCAATGAGTGATCATCACTATACCCCGTAATCACACGTATCATCCTGATCACCAGGGTATAAATAAGTATGACCCAAAATAAGACATGACACCAACACATGGATTTAGTTATTTCTGAGTATCTGTCTTATAGCGGTCTCCACTGTATTACCCGAATACATTCATATGTTAACTCAAAGTACCACATTCAGCTCGTGAGATCGGTTGCATGGATCTAATCCAATGAGTAAGCCTACACATGCTAGTCTGTCCGCTTCATTGATGTCCAGTCTCAATGAAACTATGACTAGGGATATTTAGACTATTCATAGTAACAAGTGTGTGCAGTTCTCACACCACATAACTCCCACTATGTCCTCGCAGTTTCACGTTATGAAGTAGTCATGGACTTTGTCTTATCAATGAGCAAATATATAATAGTATATATATATATATATGGTACCAGCGTGATACATAATTTAAATAATCATCGATAAACAACAAAGATGACTTTATTATCGATAACAATAATCTGAAACTATTTGTACATTATAACTAATAAAGATATATCGTCCTAATTGACTTTAGGACATCCATCACGTCTAGCAATCTCCCACTTGCACTAGAGCCAATTGCCCTTGTGCTTCATGTCATACTCGTTAACATGTTGATCATGCTTAACCTGAGTCAACGGTTTTGTTAACCCATCCGCTAGATTCTGATCTTGCAAAATGAGATATGGGAAATGAAAAATGAAGAACATGGTTGGAATTGCTCTTATCAAAGGTGAAAAAAGTAGAAATTGAGGAGAAACCAATAGTTCATAAAAATTACTAGAAATGTTAAAAAGTTAAAAATTGAGCTTTTATAAAAGAAATTTTTTTAGAAGATCGTTTGCATCTTCAAACTTGATTTCTTGAAATTCAATGGGCTGAAATTAACTGTTCCAATACAATTTTTAATCAATCAATGTTGAAATTTAATTAGTTTCAAGTCTAAGACAACTTCCTCCTGTTATTTTTTTTGGAGTTAAATGAAAAGGGAAGAGCCGAAGAAATAGTGAATGTGAATAATAAAAAGGAAGGAAAGAGTGAGTGCAGTTTTAATAAAACATGAAATGTGCAGAGAATCAGATTCAGAATTCATAGTTTCTTGGATGCGTAGAATTTCAATTGAAAGTAATTATGCATCTGCTTACCACACATGCGAATGATGTCAACCTCATACGTGTGGTCCAATCAATTTTTGCCTCGTGGCTCTTTATTGGTCACAGTCAAACTTCACTTTGTTTTCATTACCTATTAAAATCACTTTATTTTTGTTTTCCTCTCAATGATATTTACATCTCACCCTATTTTATCAACTCAATTGCTTTGCACCGCCCGGTATTACTTTACGCCGCCCGAATTTTTTTTAAATACGGACCATAATACCCCCAACCCTATATTTAATCTTTAACCTACTATTTTCTCTTTTAAACACAAAATCTCTAAACAAATTCCCTTTTTTTTAACGATTTCTTCGTCAATGGATCGACAACAACGCATTCAATCACTCCGGGTAAGTTTTTTTCTTCGATTTCATCTAAAATCGAAAAACCCTTACATTAAAATCACCCAAAATAGTGGCTGGCAATTGTTGTTCCAGCCACAATTTTGGCCGGATTCCGGCTAAAACTGCTGCTAGAAAGTTCCAGCAGCTTTCCAGCAGCGTAGGCGGATCCGATGTCCGCCTGATCCGCAGCACGAGCGGACAACGGGTCCGCCTGTGGACTAACAAAGGCGGACACCGGGTCCGCCTGTTCCGCATTACAGGCGGAAACCGGGTCCTCCTGTCATGCAACGAAGGCGGACACCTGGTCCGCCTGTGCCGCAACAGAGGCGGATTCCGGGTCCGCCTGTATCGCTGCACTGGCGGACCCGGAATCCTCCTGTAAGCTGTTCAGTTGGATTTCTGTTCGCCGGAATCCGGTTTGCCGCCGGCGAACATAATCCCCACCGGAGATATTTTTAAAAAAAGTTATTTTCTTAATTTTATGGTTAATTAGTTATGCATAATTGAAAAATTAATTATTTAATTATATATTAGGTTTTTTTAGAAAAAAACAAATTAATTA
>CATIWQ010069973.1:0-35374 GCA_949673415.1 Euphorbia schlechtendalii | reverse complement strand
GTTCTATATTAATGCCATCTCGAGTTTGATAATCCATCTGCTTTATGCAATTCAACCATGGTAGTATTCTTTAGCATGATAGCTCAGGTCTGGCATGGTTGAGTATCAAATGGGACCTTCTTTGTGTAAAAAGATTCATTTAATTGGTTGGACAGTATCACAAGTAGCTATTGTTCGGAGTTTGTGAGTAACTACTCTTGCAACCAAGTAGCGCCTTTTCAGCAAACTTCAATAATATTCAACTGCACTTCTATAATTTGTTGTTTGTTATTGATAGAGTGGAGGATTGAGATATGATTGATTCACTACTAACCCATTGGGGATTTTTTCTTCAGATGTGTTTCAATCTATGATAGGATGTGAACCATGTGATGTTGGCTGAAGGTGGGTGCAATATTCACTGTTCTTTGTTTCTTCATGTGTAGTTATTTTATTTGATAAACGTGAACAGTGAAAGAATTGAAGCAACTTATGAGCTTTCTTGCTACATAAAGTAAGAAAATGGATTAACTTTTTCCATTAGTGCTATTTGTTGCAGATATTGTGAATTTGGGCAAAACAAGCAGCATTTGCCAAGGTTCATGTCTCTGATTTGATGGTGACTAAGCTCAGAATCCGAGCTTGATCATGTTTCTAACATTTTGGTTCTTAGTTTTTTTGATATTTAATCTTTCTTTTCTTCTCCAATATCCTGGCATTTGTGATCTGCATCATTATTTCCTCGTATATTTTGGAGCTCTTTGAGTATTTGGTGATTGTTTATTCGATAGAACTAGCCATAAA
Organism: Euphorbia schlechtendalii; assembly: GCA_949673415.1. Classification (NCBI taxonomy): domain Eukaryota; kingdom Viridiplantae; phylum Streptophyta; class Magnoliopsida; order Malpighiales; family Euphorbiaceae; genus Euphorbia; species Euphorbia schlechtendalii. The sequence goes on along the minus strand of CATIWQ010069973.1, from coordinate 34,591 downwards.
TGGGCCATTGATGGACTATACTGTCTTGATCCATTTCTCCCTATTTTGTTTTGGTCATTTATTTCTTGAATAAAATGTGAATGACCTTTTTGATATGAAAAGATTCTGTAGTTAACATAGCAGAGTGGTTAAATACAGAAAAACAATTGGTAATTTCACTAGCTTCTTGGTTAACTAGCTAGCAAGTTTCTTCTATGAACTATTCCTTTGATCTGAAAAATAAGATTATGAATATGTTATTTTGGCCGCAAGGTGTTTGATGCCAACTCGTATCCACAGTTCATTGTAAACAAATTTTCTTACGAGGAGAGGGATCCATCAGATCAAACTGTAAGTCCACCTAGCATTCTACGCCATGTATCTCCAGCTAGCTCAGATTTAGATTGGATGGAGATCTCTCTACATCTGTGTAACATTGTATACAATTGAATATTATGTACTTTTAGTAGCTTTACTTTTAGTTTGTATAGTATTCTATACTTTTTAGTTCTCGTTTGAATTTGTATACAATTGAATATTATGGATTATGAGTTAATTTAAATAAATAAATTTCAATTTTTTTGAATCATGGCATCAATTATGTGTTTTACAAATGTGTTGCAATAAGCACAAAAAGTGTTTCAAATGTGACATAAGCATTTTTAAAAAAGTGTTGCAAAAATTAGACATGGTGTTGCAAATATGCTAAAAGTGTTATAAGAAAAGTGTTGCGAAAAAACAACAAAAGTGTTACGAAAAAAACTAACGGACGTTAACGTTGACGGCGACGGGTGTTTTTTGCAACACAATAGAAGCGTTGCAAGTACTAAAAAAGTGTTGCAAAAAGTCACTCTTCGCAACACATTTCTTAGTGTTGCGAAAAAAAAGAAATGTGTTGCGAAAATGACTTTTCACAAGGGAAGCATCTCCAACGACTTTTTTCACCGAAACGTGTTGCAACAAGTGCTTTCGCAATACATTTGGCACTTTAGGTAACATATTTTCATTGTTGCGACAGACCATCTATGGCGTAGTGGTACATTTGTTATCTCACGTTCTTCCTCAAGATCACTCGAAACCATCACCTTTTTAGGTGATTCATCCATACCCAAATTAATTTCATGTAAAGAAGAATCAGTTATGCTAAAAACATTATGCGGATGATCATGAAAATGCATGTTGCCATTTGGCGAAACATCACACAAGTAAGCAAAGTTTGGATTCATTGATTGAAATGCCTCATAGGCTGAATTGTTCACATAAAAAATGTTTGCAATATTAAAAATTACATCTTTAGCATCATTAACCTCTACAAGCGGAGGGTCTTCATTGGTCATAGGAGCTGGCTCTTGGAGAGTGGGCTCTATGAGGGTGGCCTTCTCCTGGGCGGTGGCTTTGGTGATGACCTCCGCGGCTGCAGCTAGTTGTTCCTTGACTCCTCCCTCCTTCTTCTTCATTAGCGTTGTGAGGGCCTTGGTGATTGCCTCAATAGCATCCTGGACTTCATCTTCCATAGGTTCAAATTTAGGTTCATCTTCCACAAAAATCTTGGCCTTCCCTTTATCCTTGGCAGCTGCCATAACCATTGTAGGAGCCTCAACATGCACTCCCTCCCCTACGACAACCCCTTTCAGGCATTCAAATTCGTCTGAGCCATCCATAGACTCGTTAATTGGAGCCAACATGCATTCTTCCTCAAAATCATACACATCTCTAAAGATCTCAGACCCTGGTACAAACTCTCCACCTACCATCATAGGCTCACTATCCCCCAAGTATTGCTTCTCCCCTTCAATGGTACACACACTAACCTTGTTGCAAAAAGATGGTCGCATGTGCTTATAGATTTTATGCTTAGGGGTAAACCATAATCCAGCCCTAGGAGTTAGCAAAAGAGGATCAATAGCCTCCACCATCCCTTTGTTATATTTGCCGAGTCCTTTTCCTAGAACAAACCCTTGTTTCTTCATGATCTTCTTCAAACCAGCCGAGAAAATAGTGGTATCCCACGGGGATCCTTTTCTTCTTCTTTGCCTCTTCTTCTTGATTGATCATTGCCACTCTCAACTCTCCCGGTCCTTGCTCTGCAAAAGCTGTTGCTACCATCATAGACTCCTTATCCACCTCTATGGTGACTAGTTTTCCTTGGTGAACCAGTTTGATTTTTTGATGGAGTGTAGAGGGGATAGCACCCAGAGCATGAATCCATAGTCTGCCCAACAGTAAAGAATAAGAAACCAGTATGCCCAACATCATGAATTTCACCTCCATCTTTACTCCATTCACTTTTACAACTGTAGTGAATGTTTCAACTACCCCGCGCTTGGAGTCATCATAGGCCAGGATGATAGTATCCGACCTTTCCAACATACTCTCATTTAACCCCAGGTGAGGCAGCACTTTTAACAGGCGGAGATTCAAAATTGATCCATCATCCACCATCACGTAAGGAATGGACCTGTCGAAGATATTGACCCTAATGAAGAGGGCCTTATTGTGGTTTTGCTGTTCTGGCAGTAGGTCCAACCAATTGAATGTGATGGCAGGGCTTTTCTTCAAGGGTATCCCCTCCCCTATTGTTGAGCACATCTCAATCACCGAAGTGGTCAGTGTGGCTTCCATTTTCATCAACTTTTTCTCCAATCCTCGGTGATGTGCCTCGGAGAAGCGTAGAAGCTACCAAATGCTGTATTTAGACTGAGTGCTCTTGAGCTGGTTGACCAAAGGGTTGACTTCCAGCTCATCTTCATTAACTATCGGGGGTAGGGGTGGCTCGGTATGGTCCCTGGTGACTTCCTCAACTGATGAATTCCCAAGCTAGATGGGATTGTTTCTGAAAACTCGACCACTATGGGTCACTCTCAACACTCCGTTCTTTATCACCCTGGTTTCGGTGGGTGTCTGCCACGGGTACTGGGGTTGCTCCTTCCTTTTCTTAGTGTGCTTCAATTGGTAAGAGTCCAGATTGATTGGGCCCTTACCATATAGGATCTCCTCACCCTCTACCATACGAGCGCCATCCTTCTCTCCCTTTTGACGGGACTTCAATACATACCTATCTAGATCAATGGGTTTCTCCTTCACCTGTAACACCTCTAGCTCTTCCTCCTTTACTTCGCTCCTTCTACAACATACATAGACTCAAACAGATCATAATCATCCACCACGCTCACAACAGACATTGGGAATGATCCCATAAAATTCACCCTGGGAGTAGAGTGGGCGAGCATATCTAAGACTTGGTTTGAGGGGATCCTAGTTCTTATGACAGAAATGCGCCGATCCCATTCCTGGAGATACCACTCAATGTCAAGTCCGGTCTGGATGATATCTATGAAGCCCAAGTATTCATTTTGAGCCAGGCAATCATGGATATCTGGCCGTGCCCCTTCAATAAACATCTTCATGAGTAGGTCAGTGGTGGGCTTATTCTTAATTACTACTTGGAGGGACATCCATCTTTGCGTATATACCCTGAATGGTTCATACTCGTCTTGCCTACAGGCCACCAATTCCCTCATCCCTAGTTTGGGCCTCTCCATGAACATGAAGCTATCTCGAAATGTTGGAGATACGTTTCTCCAATTCTTCCTTATGATTGGCGATTGGTTCATATACCATTTGCCCATTGTTCCTGTTAGAGAGCAAGGGAAAAACGTAGTAAGCATTTCATCCGAGAGTCCCTGGCCCCGCATGAATACCTTGAATCGGATGACTTGAAAAGATGGGCCCTCACTTCCATCATATGAAGGAATTCCCCCAAGGGTAAAACCCGGGCAATAACATTGCGTCCTCCCTCCAACTTTTGAGGAACTAGCTTCTTCCTCCATAGCCGCATCTAATGCTCTCCAATCATCAATAACCATGATGTGCTCCTCCCTACTAGCCTGCGCCACCTATCGCAACACTTTCTTTTCTGCCAAACCCGAATCTACGGTACAAATCCGCATGCATATCTCATTCGCTAACCTATCCAGCTTCTTACCTTCCTCCAACGGAACAACCGCTCGTTATAAAATTAGCAGGTTCCTCCCATTATTCTTCCCATTATCAAGTGTTCATCAATCCTTACCTTTAATGTTACTTCAATGGATATCCATCTCCGGGCATATTCACAAAAACTCTCCCCTTCATTTTAGGTGCAAGCTATTAGCTCTCGCATCCCCACCTTCGGGTACTCAAAGAACAAGAAGTGCTCCCTGAAAGTACTAGAAATCTTCTCCCGGTCATCCTTTATTACCTTAGGTGGGAAGGCGTACCACTCTGTAGCTATCCTCGATAGAGAACAAGGGAACAACTTAGCCATCATATCGTCAGAAAAGCCTTTCACCCGCATCAGTGCCTCAAACTTCAAAAGAAGGAAGGATGGTGAGTCCTTTCCATTAAACATGGGCATCCCGCATAGATTAAAATCAGGGTCCTTATGCTAAAAGGACCCGCTGAATCCAATAGAACTTGCTCACTCCTCCAAGGTTGCTAGAACATGCCTCTCATTGATCCCAACTCCTATGACCATAACAAACTCTCTAGTCTCTTCCCCGATATATCTTAAAACCTGCTTCTCTTCTAGCCCAGAATTGATCATCCTCACCACTCCATTAAACTATGGGAGCGAGTTGGTCTTAGTGCTCCATTTCAACCTCAATTCTACCACCACTCCATCTTTAACCAGCTTCTGGATAGCCTTCAAAAGGTCTTTGCAATTATTCATGCAGTGGCCTACCGTGATGTGGTAATTGTAGAAGTCTTACTTGTCTTCACGGTTGGGTGGTGACCAGGTCTTTAAACTGTCAAGCTAGCCCAAATTCGCTTCACACAAAGAGATCCCTGGTATTCTTCCTCTGATAGCCTCATTACTGGAACTGGCTCAGACTGGACCAACTGGACTATAGCTTGCTTACCCTTAGACTGTGAGGGGATATAGGTTAATGATCCCGAGTCATTCTTCCTGAACCATGTCTTGCTGGTGGGTTGCACCACAGGCGTCTCTAGGGACTCTATCCATTCCAATCTTTCGACCTTCTCAAATACTTCGTTGTAGGAGGAAAAGGTACCCATCCTCAACTTTTATCTGTACGCTAGCAAGGCTCTAGCCAGCAACTTCGCAATCATCTCTAACAGACTAAGATGATCTTTCAACAAGACCTGAGTGGCCATCCATCTACTATAGTAAGGTTTAAAAATCTCCCCGAGCTTTTGCCTCACGGCCTCCAGAATCTGCATCATAGTTTTCATCGAGGAGTTGAAGCCGTACTGTTCTACCCGAGGTGCAGAGAGTCACTCCCAATTATGAGATACCTAGATGGGTAAATTGTTATACCACTGGTTGGCCAGAGCTGCCAATGTAACTATAAATATCTTGGCTAGCATCTTGTCACTGACCTGATAGGCTCTCATTACTATTTGATAATTGGTTAAGTGGGCCTGGGGATCTCTTCCCCATTGAACTTCACTAGCTCTGGCATTGAGAAATTTTTCGGGAGACAATCATCACTTGGTGTTACCGGAGGCGCTGAATAATTGCCAGGCTGGAAGCATGAATGTTGAGCAATGTGAGTTGCCAAGAACTGTTACCAAAGCTCTTCTATACTGGGCTAGGAAGCAGAAAGACCCATCTCTAACATAGCTTGGAAGCCGTATTGATTGTAAGGACCCAGGAGGTATAAAGGACCCTTGGGAGGAAGTGTTGAACCTGTATAAGCCAAGAATTGACCCAAATATTGTACCACTGGCGCATTAACGTTCACACCATAACGAAAGACGGAACTTGAAAACTCGGAATAGCCCCAAACTAGGGAAAGAACCCTTGTACGGTAGGGGTGAAACCATAAGATACCCCTCCCAGCCTTACTGTTACTGCAAACTACTGATAACCCAGTTGAAACACTTGTTGAAAGCCCTATTACCTAGGTAGAAATTGACTGATCCATAACCAACTGATCTGCAATGACTCCTCCCTAGCCACTGCTTCCTGAGATATGGCTTACTTCGAAAGTAGCTTATCCCAATCAAGGGGGGAACTGGATTTGGCCGACTGCTTGAGTGCCTCTTGTGCTGAGCTGGCCACTAGATGATGAGAATGTGTGAGGAGTAGAGTCAGGCCTACTAGCCATAGGATGACTAGCAAAGGCGGGGCCTTGAAGATTCTCGATGAGTTCTTGATCTGATTGCTTGACCTCTTGCTGCCTAGGACAGGTAATTGCATGGCTTGAGTGAACTAATCGTTGTAGAGAACTGCAGTGAGAGTATTGACTATCTCTTGACTCAACCCAAACTTCGGGGCCACAGGCCTATCCTGGACTTACTGATCACTCCCCCCGCTCTCGAAGCATTCTATTGATCTGCCCTGAACTTAAAACTGAATGCTACTCTAAAATGAACTCTGAACCTGAACCCTCACTGGAATCCATGCACGGAAGACCCTTGATGAACAATTCTTCTCGGTGAACCACGGTGGGAGAGATCTGGATGAGCCGATGAGCTAACCTCCTCTAAACATTAACTGAAGAAGATCCAATCAACCATTATTAGAAATGAAATGCATGCTTAATTGACTTGAGATTGATGCGTGAAATGTTCATGTAATGGCTGCGACACAAGGTGTTAGTATGCTATGATGATGAATAAGATCATTGCTGGCCTAGGGAGCTAGATAAAAGAAAAGTAGGTTTGTCAATCCTTTTGAAATAAACCAACGATGGTTGCCTATTACCCCGTGTGGTAACAAGCTATTCGAAAGTGGTATGTTTGTCAATCCATTTGAAACAAACTAAACTGTAATTAAGGTTTACTATACTGCCTGTGTGGCAATAAGTAAAGGGATGCCTTTTTGGCGAGAGAAGTTGGTAAGTTTGCCAATCCTTTTGAAACAAACAGACCGAAAATGACAAGGAATCGCGTATTATCCAAGTGATGATGTGCTTTCGATTTTAAGAACTAATCACTATGGATTGCTCTCGACATATTCAAGTTCGGGTAAAACAATGTGTTTTACTCTATGGTTTATGACTTCGAACAGGCAAAGGTTCGAGCACCAAGTACGAACTACTATAACCAAGGATGATCCTATACCCTAGGTGACACTGTCCTATCACGTCTTCGAATTCTAGGTTCAAGTTCGGGTAGAATGGTGTGTTATACCCTAGGGTTTATGACTCCAAATGAGAGAAGGTTCGAGCACTGATCAGGCACTGCTATATCCAAGGATGATCCTACCCTATGTGATGATGTCTTATCGCGTCTTCTACTTCTTGGTTTATGTTCGAGTAGAATGGTGTGTGATATACCTTAGGCTTAGAAGTCCATGATTCTAAGCGAATAGAGGTTTGAGTGCCTAGTAAGCACTATCTTGAACATGGGTGGTCCTAACCCTAGGTAATGTTGTCTCATCGCATCTTTCTAACTCTAGGTATATGGTGTTGGGATAATGACATGTGTGTGTATAATTCATGTCTGCACAATAAATTATGGGTTAGCATGATTCTTTACACGAAATAAACATGGTGATGTGACGAACATATAGCACATAGCACACAACGTATCACTTCTAACTTTATGTCTCATGCGTATAAGGGCTAGGCTTCTAAATCTAGGCTTGGGTCGTCTTAATACCGCGAAGTATTAAGGAGAGAACCTGGAAAAAAGATGCATTTATTTTGGTAAACTTAGGGGAAGTATCTATGGTTTCCTTATATGAGTTCGGTCATGGGTTGTTGATGTAGAAAATATCTTTAGTCGTCATGGGGTCGCAAATGATACTTTCACAAGCTTCACGGTAATAGGGGCATCGTAATCTTAAAGGCTAAACCATCTAATGCATATTCTTTTGTTCGATATTTTAACTGTGGATTAACTCATTTGACGTCCTTTCAATACTCATCTAAAATCTTTCAAACTTGTATTAAGTTTAAAAAATAATCCCCAGCGGAGTTGCCACTGTTAGCAGACAACATTCGACCCGCGCAGTCACCGTGAGGTGCCGGCCCCGTGAGATGGGGCGTGGGGTTTTCGAAAAGAGGTTTAGATGTTGATTCCAAAAAAAGTGTGTTGGAAATGAATTGCTTAAAAGTGATTTTCAAGCTCAAAATACCCAAGACCTAAATCTCTAGTCCATGTTACAGAGTCGCCACCCAGATCAACTCTTCCGGGAAAATTTGTTACAGCTTATATCCGTTTGCCTAATCTATACCATAGAACAAAGATTCAGGTTCAGATGAGTTACTTATTTTGTCATCATTTGAGTTAAATTATACTTGATAGAAACCACGTTTATAATATTTGATCTAAACTAGATATTTTCAGTTTATGCTATAGTTTATCGCACATGCATAATACGGTAAGTAAATTGCGGAAAGTAAACACGTAGGAAATTTAAATTCGCCTAGTCTATGGGGGATTAATTATATAATTGGGTTGGGGGTTTTACAAATTGCTTAAATACATCAAAATCTAAGTGATACAATCACCTAAAATACATCAATATCTAACAAATATTACATTTGATTTTGAAATAAAAAGCGATACCTGAAGGAAATTAAATCCTAACATTCTTCTATCCTAAACTACATGCATCCACAAAGGTTAGCACAAATACGACACATCACACGTAATTACAAATATGTTCAACTTGATTTCTTTACGAGACCTGGGCGGTCTAATTTAAAACATTGATGAGTTTAAAATCTCTTTTTCGTAAAAAGGGTTCATTTTATACGCATAAGTTATTTAATCATTTTTTAGTGAAAATGCCACATGGATATTTATCGAGTCGGTTATCCGGGAACTTCGGTTCCCTTCATCGGGGTGTTCACCACTTTTCCACTAATAAGTTTAATATCTTTATGGTTCCAAAAACTTGTTCGTTAGACTTGGCTATACTCGTTTAGTAAGACTTATCCTCAATAATAATGCCAAAAACGTGTTCATGAAAAATGTAGGTGTTATCAATACCCCTTATCACATAGAAAAATGATGATAACTGCAAGTATACAGTTGCGATTTAGTTTTAAAAGATATCGAACCCACAGGGAAGGACTAGGTCTAAAGACTAACAAGGAAAGACAAAGTAAAGGAAAATAAAAATAGTTTTGAGATTTTTGGAAAGGGAAGATCAGAATGAAAAGTTGAGTAAATATAGATGTAATAGATGAGAGACTTTAAATATATAGATTTTCACTACAAACAAGTATAGCAGAGAAAACATGCAAGTTCAACAAAGATGTTACGATGCACTAGACTAAGCTAACAAACCAGGTTCAACACACTCAGATGTTCAATGATTCGGCGCACAGCAACACATGAAATAACTTTTCTAATCCCAGTGCAAACGAGATAGGACTATTATATAAACATGGACAATGTCAATACTATGCTTAGTACCAGTCGCTCTCACATAGCCACATTTAGCAAGTTACCATTCCAAAAATGTTAGCTCACTAAATAGCATTATATCACAGATCCAGTGATTATACACTATATTGTTAACCCTGAAACTACTCTTAAAATTAACGCCAACGCATATAACTTGATTAACATAAAAGACTTAGCACGAAATACGCATTATGAAACATAGACATATCATAAACTTCAAAATAGAAAGTATAAGTAGAAAGCAAAGCAAAGTTGTAAGGTATGCAAGTGAAAGCTAAAGTTGATCAAACCGTATCCACTCTTTAATGGGAGTCTTTAATTCTCGCAATTCCTACGTCTACTTTGAATTCGATCTCAGCCCATACAGAACCTCCTCTAGGATTCTATTCTTTGCAAATATCAAACAAGGATTTGCAAGTACAGTTATACAACAATAGCTCGAGAATATAGAGAAATCTAGTGATCGAAATAAGGATTCGAATCACTTAAAAATTTTCTTGCTAAAATTTATGAACATAGCGAATTCTCTATCTATACACACACTATATTTCACTCATGCACTCTAATGCACCCCTTGCTGCTTGAATGGTACACGAAATTGTAAGGTTTGGAGTCCTATTTATATAGTTCGAAGGGTTGCGTCTATCCAAAAGAAGAGTCATGTCCATTGGTGAATGATTGCATCACTTCATTGTGATTGGTCGAGAAGCTTCAATCTAATCCACAATGGATAGGTACATTTCCATGATCGGTTGACTTCAGATAGGTGTCTATTCGTTGGTAGTTGATGGCAGTTGATGGTAGTTGATCATGGTTATCTGGCTGTTGGTAGTTAAGAAGATAAAAATAGAAAACCATCCAAGTTGCGATCGTGATATACAAGTCGCGACCGTGTATCTTTGATTGGTAGAATTCTATTCTGAAGAAGAACAGGTCGCGACCATGAATGGTTGTCGCGATCGTGAATTGCATTTTTCTTCAGAATTCTCCTTGCGACTTCACTGATTTTTGACAGCTTTGATCCTAAGCCAAATCTTTAAGCTCCACGCATCTTTTTGCACCTTTTTCACTCTTTTTTCATAGAATTACACTTTTGATCATTTTACTCCCAAGATTTACCTAGTATCTGCATTTTCATTAAAAACAACTACATACTACGTGAAGTCTTTTATATGAAGCATAAAAATGACTTAAATTATAGTGTTTAGTGTATAAAATTAATATGATAATAAGTGTAATTATACACTTATCAATCGCTACACCACACCAAAGGAAGGCACACATCAATTGGTAATGCTTTAAACATAGGTGTCAGGTTCTTTTAATAAGTTTTAAAAAACCTAAAGCATCTATAAAACGTTTCAATTGAGATTATGTCAATCATGTCATGCTTAGGAGATCCTTAATGGTTAATTTTAAGTTTTGAAATTCTCCCTTGCTAGTTCACATGTTCATTAACAGCCTTAATCAACCATCACATGCCATGTATATGCCAACATCATGTCTAAATAATCTTTACACCGGTACCGTGATAATGCCATGCATGTTATTTTATCCTCATATTTTCATGTTATGCCACCTCGCATCTCCACCATATCCACATTCCATGGGTATTTCGAGAGTATATTTGTCTATGAGTTGCATCAACATGTTTGTTATTTTGAACACCACAAATACTAGTCTTGTTTCAGTCTCAAGAATCATGACATATGCACTAACCCTTTGTTTTGCAGCCATGTTGCATATCATAAATTAAAATTACGTACATGTATCCTCATAAATCATACACCATGCACCTATACATAAATGCACAACCCATCAAATCTAACATTAGATTTATCTCACCTTGAAAGATGAAAAATGAACGTCTCATTCGTACAATTGAATTCAATTACAAGAAAGAAGAAGTCGACACAAGTTCTTATTTGGCTTCTGAACCAGTTTCCAAATGGTTTGAGCAAGAAGAGTCACCTTTGAATTCCAGATTGTTCTTCGAGATTGAAGAAATGGCTCCTTATTTTGACATCACAAATGAAATCAATGCAACTCTCACTGACATTTTGAAATTTGACTTAAAAAGAACTCCATTGTGACAAAGAACCTTATCATGGTCAACCCAAACCAGTGTAAGTAGGTGGAGAAGGGGTTTCAAGCTTCAAGATCTTAAATAATGTCTAAATTTTACACAAGGATTGCTTCTTAGAAAAGGGGTTTATTGAGTTTTTCGCATATACTTTTCCTTCGCTTAAGAAGGAGCCATCCATCGAAGAAGTACTCGCCAAATTTTTAGAGAAATTTTAACTCAGAGACGTCAAAGAAAAGACTTAGTTGGATGAAAAAGAGAAACTGTATCTTCAAGAGTCCATCTATGATTTAATCAGTGAATACATGATAGCTGCACCTATCACCATACATATTGACGATGTCAATGATTTTTCTTGTTTCCATTTACAATCTTGTTGATGCAAACAATGTAGCCTGTGAGGCTAAATTACCCTATAATAAAAGAATAATAATTTCACTTACTTGTTTGATTTCTCACCCATTGATGCATTGCATTCACTTGAGCATACACATAATGTCTTTAGCATACATAATAATTTTGTGTGTGAAGTTAACTTGAATACAATTGATGATCCTAAACTTGTATAAATTTCAAATGACTTATCTCCCTTAGAAAAAACATGAGATGATAAGATACTTCAAAAAATGTGGTAGTGTTTTCTTGGTCATTACCACCCCAAAAAATGAAATAACCCCACTATTCATATGCCTAGAGTTCTTAGTCACCAACAATGGGGCAAAAAACGAAGCATGTTTATTTATGTTACAATCACTCTTGTTAATAGGGGTAACCGAAGCATTAATTGTAGGGGATTCTGCCTTGGTAATACATCAAGTGGTGGGGATTGGGAAATCAATGAAGAGTCTCTCCTACCTGACGTTGAAGTAGTTTGGGCTTAGTCATCAAAGTTCATGCAATGTTTGTTCTAATATGTTCCAAGAGACAAGAACCAAATGGCAGATTCTTTAGCTACATTGGCCTCCATGTGGGAGAATCCTCAGGAAAGACTAATGAAACCATTGATCCTTCAATCATCTAAATCACCCATTTATGAAAAAGCAGCAATGATACTGGGGTAAGTCTTAGAAGACGTATAGTATACTAATAAAATGAGATTCTTGCAAAAAGAATAACACCCATAAAACACACCTAAGTCCGATCATACCACATTGAGAAGACTAGTACTTCAGTTTAGATTTATCATTGTTTATTCAAAAGGGCTAGTAATGGTTTGCTGGATAGATGTTTAAAAGGATAAGAAGCTACATGGGTTATGAGAAGGTTACACTCAGGGGACTATGGATCGCATGTGAACGGAATAACATTAGCCAAGAAAATCTAAAGACAAGGGTACTTTTGGACCACCATGAGAACAGATTGTGTAGTTGAGGTAAGGAAGTTACACCAATGTTAGATTCATAAAGAAATCTCACATTTACCACCTCTCAAACTCAGAAATATATCTACTCCTTAACTATTCTTACGTGGGGGATAGATATATTGGCGAGATTCGACTATCATCTACAAATGGACATAGATACATCATGGTGGCCAAAAGGTTAATTCTCTAAGTGTGTTGAGGCTGAATCCTACACTAATATTACCACCAAGAAGATGGCCAAGTTCATAGAGTGCTAAAATTTTCCTCAATACGAGATTCCTAACCATATTGTCAGTGACAATGAGGTTCAGTTCTAAGACAAAATAATAGAATTGATTGAGAAATAAGGGCTTAGCATCATAGATCCTCACTATACTAACCATAAGCGAATGGGGAAATCAAAGAAGCTTACAAATCCATTACGAAAATCCTATCTAAAATGGTTATAATGTATAGAAATTGGGTTAACAAGATACCTTTTGCAGTTTTAGGGCATAGAATGAGCATCCATACATCGATAAATCAAACTTCATTCTCTTTAGTGTATAATATAGAACTGTAACTACCGGTAGAAATAGAATTTAGATCATTAAGGATTACCTTAGAAGCACAATTGAGTGAAACCGATTGGGCTAGAGCAAGGTTTGAGCAACTAAACATGGTTAATGAAGCACGGTTGAATGCTTTGGATCAATTACAAATGTATCAGCGGCCCATGACCAAAGACTACAATAGTCAAGTTAAGCATTTGAAAGAACCATTTAGGGTAGGTGACTTACTTCTCAAGCAGTTAAGGCACGTTAACATAGACGAAAGGGGAAAGTTTTGACCAAATTGGGAAGGTCCATTGGTAATAAAAAAAAGTCCTAGGAAAAGGAGCAGTCAAGCTAATTGATATAGATGGTAACAAGTTTATGAGCCCCATAAATCAAGATAGAATCAAGCGCTACCACATGTAAATAAAAAATAAAAAATAAAAGCCTGCACATTTGAAATCATGAAAAGGTTGGATTAGGCAAATGTTAGGGCATCCTGTTAGTTCGAAAACCTGAAAGGGTTGGATTATCAATAATAAAGGCTAATGAAGTCTATCAACCTATGTGAGGGGTTTGAGCTTAACAATAAAGACTAAAAAGTTGAGTGATGGTAGGTAGAATGTTGTAAATGGATAGTTAGAAATGGAAGACAATTCAGTTGAAGTTGTTACAAACCAATTGTAATCAAGTTAAAGTCATTAATAAAATTGTCATTATTGTTTAAACTTATATGTATTCGATTATGAATGTATATTTCCATGAAAGTGTTTGACTCGCAAGTATGTGAATGCTTTCTTCTTTTGTTTACCTCATTTGTATTCCTTGTGCTAGCTAATAAATCACAAAAGGCAATAGAGCCTCGATAGGCTGAAAATTTTAGGTCTATGCAAAAACTGAGAAAATAAAAAAATAAAAGTCTGTTGGACTCGAAAACCCGAGAAGGTTGTTTAGGCAAAAAATTAAGATAAAAGCGATTTGATAGGTTGAGAACATCCAATGTAACTCCCAATGCAAAAGTCAAAACCATAAAAGTAATGAATCTAACACAAATCAAATCACACACCTTTTCTTTGAAATTGAAAAAAGATGGTTTGGTCCCCTTGAAAAACTCATGCCACTAAAGATTAGCAGCGTGCCACATCTCCTTGGTTGGTAAAGTTTAACTCTTTACTAGCCAACCCTTGCACAGTTCATCAATCATCAAACCCCTCTCAATGCTATCACTCAGTGTAACATAAGCAATTTTATGATCCCACTAATCATCAATGATCTCTGAAAAATTAGTAAGGTAAAGGAACGGGTCAGCCACACAAAAACGAGTTGGAATACACTGAACCTCTCCAAACTATCGGCAAAGTCTAAAAGGAGAGTATGAATTCAGCATGTGTAAACCCATCAGCTGAACTCCCTCTAACCATAACTTAGAGAGAAAATCGAAAATCCTCTACTAGGGGCAAACCCATCAAATCTACTCCTTTATATAAGTTTGTAAAATGTGAATCCACTCAACTGCTTGTAGACTTTGATAACCTAAGGTAGTGAAAGCATACCCCATAAATTTTGATGGATTGTACTTCTTGATACTTCCCAATGGTGGATTTTTCGAAGGACATTTCTCAATGATCCATACGTACAATTATGGAAATAAGAATGTATGTAGGTGAAGAGGCAAAGTTGAGAAATAGTATCTGCATCATTGTGAAATGGTCCCTGACCAGTGTCAAATCACAAGAGTAGCATCAAGATGGATAAGTGTCTTAGCCAATGTGAAAGCAACTGGATAAGCCCCATTGGCCATCTTCAATACAACCAAAAGCAAGAAAAAGGAGCTATAACTGGGCCCAAAACACAAACATACTCACTCACGATTAGTATAACAAGCATGGAGGGTCAAGCCAGATGATTTCTAGGGGTATCTTGACACCACTCTAGTACTTTGTCTAAACAAAAACCAAGCATTTCTAACAACATATGCGAGAGAAATAGATCTAAGGAGTCAAGAATAAAAGCTTCCTTCAAAATATCAAAAATTCCAAAAATGCAAGATAGGATGACTATCTTCACTCCTCTAGGGTGCATGATACTTAGAATGGTGCTAAATTCCTCAAACATTGAGCATTGCTCCATAGTACCAAAGCAAAACACCCAATCAATCGAATCCTAAAGTGAGCAAAACCGCTTGGAGAAGGGAAGAATTAACCGAGCCATTGATATAATATCTCATGTTCTACAAAACAAATGAATTTAATTGATTCTAATCTTGATCCCTTAGATGTTTCAAGAAGTACCTCAACTCAACTATGTAGAAATCCATGACGAAAATAGAAAAAAAAGGAAAAACCTTGAGATTTTTTCGTAAAAGCAGATTGGGCAACGAATCTAGTATTAGGTTCATGTGATACCTACCAGGATCTTTTTCATTGCGTTCATGTATATACCTTTATTTTCAATCCATTTTTTATTGGTAATTAAGAGAAATGTACATATATTAATGGAAAATTGTTGGTCCTTGTACGGCTTATAAATGACAGTGGTGGGAGATGAATGCGATTCTCAGTTACTTTTAATATTTATAACAATTTTGAACTAAGTTAAGTTTTAAATGCATGCTGAGTTATTTGATGCTGAGCGCTTTAAAACTTACAAACTGTTTAGCTGTGCTGGACAGTTTATCTTCAATTCCTTGCTGAGTTCCTACTTAGCATGAATTGGTTTTTCAAGCAAAAATGATATAAAATAGAAAGAATGAGGGATGATAAAGACTAGATAGCGAAAGTAAGAACGTTAACACTTGCTTTTATCTTGGTTCAACCCCGAGCCTACCTCTAATCCCAGGATACCCTTTTTGAGCTTAAATCTACTAGTTAATCTTTCCTTACTTAGGCGGAGAAGCCTTTACTACAGGTAAAGTAATTTTATAGAAAGTACCATTTTTTCTAAAGTACCACTCAACATATTTTGGGTACCCTTCCCAAAATGTCACTCAAATATGAATAAGAATAACGTATTGGATTCAACTTAAACAGATGTGAAAATGAATTATTTGTTGATTACTTGAAATAGAATTTCTTGGAAGCTAGAAGGATTTTTGCAGCGGTTTTGCTCTTAAGAAATTCAAGGTGATTCACTAAGTTTGAACGTCTGCTATTGTCTTCTATTTATACTTGAAGCTTTTGCGAAGTAGCCGTTGTAAACATTTTGGGCTCGTTGTTCTTCAATTTCTCTTCTCTTCATATCTTTCGAATCTTCCCATTGGAGACAGATTCCAGGATGTTTAGAGATGGAAAGTTGAATGTTGAGGTGTGATATAATTCTGTTGACAAAATCTAGTTTGTCTTTAAGCAATTCATTTTGAGAGAGGCGCATGAGAATACAACGTGGAATCTTCAAATTGGTTGACATTGCTGACATTGGTAGAATCGCACGGAGACACTGAGAAATGGTGCATGACAGAGAATTCCTTTTGCCTTTGACTTTTGTGAGGGGTTCCCGACATTCCGTACTAACACCTTTTTTTCTTGTGAGGACCACTTGAAATTTTCTTTCATTTCAGTGCCTTTTAACCTGAAAAGCATCTAAAGACTATTCTTTCTCTCACAGAATACGTTAAAAGCATGTGTGTCATTTAATTCTCAATGTGTCAAATGAAATTGGTTTTAATTAATAAAAGCCGGACTCAGCACATGTTGAGTAGATATTTACTTAAACTACGTAGTACTCAGCATAGCTTAGCTTTTCCTACTCTAAGTCATAAAATAATTAATGACTTAGCAAAACTGAGTTGTTTTCACTAACTAAGAGTCTACTTAGTAGTTAATTAAACTCAGTAGCCTATTTAGTTTGCTATTTCCAAAAAGTTTAAGTACTTTGAAGTACTGTTAACTTGGGTTCTGCAATCTCCCCCATTTGGGACAGATAGCAAACTAGGTAGTTGAAGAAGTTAATTGAATGAGGTAGTTTAAGAATATCAAAAATATGGAAAGTGATGTAAGACTCCCTTTGCTGAGTGACTTCCCTTAGTCAGCTTGAACTCCTCCATGATGAGTGAGTCTTCCTCAAGCAACTCAGCTCCCACATACTTAGAGAATTTTTCTTCGATTTAGGACTTTTTCTTAGTTCAACTTTTATTCAAGGTTGGTCTCTTGTATGAGTTCTTGTATTATATTTTCAATACACAGTAGAAAACTATATACAGAATAGAAAATTAAAGTTTAGAAGCTCTTAACTTGAGGTAGAAACTTGTAATGTTATTAATTAAAATTTGACTTAGTTAATACATGAACAATGTCCTGAACTAAGATTACATGAGGTCCTATTACAAGTTTGCTAAACTACTTAGGTACATTGGGCTATCTATTTCTTATGTTGTTACTATTGCTTTGATGTTGAAGTTCCAGACTAGTCTTGAGATAGACTTGGCTGATCTTGTTGTGGCTTTTGCGGTCACCTTGGAAGATTTTCTTTCTCTAAACGTGTCATCTTCACAACTTCTTCAGCTACTTTCTCCCCCATTGCTATCTGGTTGGAAACAAGTTGCACCAAGCAGACATTAAAGGAGTTGAGAGAAGCCTGAAAATATGATTGATGGCCAATAATTTGTGGAGAAATTTCTTCTTCCAGTTGCTTATTGCCTTTGTCTGATAGGAACTCATGCTCATTTAGCCTTGTCAGTAGAAGATGATGACAACGAGTGAGGTGTGCAATTTGATCAAATCCTTGAATGCGAATTGTTGGAAACACTGCAGCAGGGCTCTGAAGTCCATTATTGATAGTGCGACCTTCAACTTTGCTTCCAAATCAATGATATTTGGACTGATTTTGTTCAGACACCTAGCACTGTAGTCAATATCCTTTGCATCGTTGGTTGAGGTCAGGGAGTTCACACCAGTTTGTAACTCCTCCAACATACCTATGAGCGGATGACACGGAGAGATGGGTCAAGAGCACGCGAGAATGAGAGGCGCGGTCTACCTGGGTGTTTTGGTGGAAATAAAATTACCAGGTTGGGTACCAGGAATGGTTTGAAAGAGAGAGCGAAAACATTTTTAGATCAGTCAAACCCGAATCCGCTATCTCTTAGTGTAGAGTAACCACCTGGATTAACTCTTTCCAGGAATTAGATTCTTGTGAGGCTTAATATCTGGGGATCGGCCAACTAAGACACAGAGATTCGGGTTTGGGATAAGTTGCTTATTTCTTATCGGATCGCATTATATTACCTCTATAGAAAACTGTATTTCTTAATTGTGCATATTCGCACTTATTCATTTTCGAGTTATAATGTATAATTTAACGCGCATTTGGAAAGCAATAAAACCATACATAAAGCGATAAATAAATGCCACAAAGTAAAGATTAAAGATTACATAACCTCGGGGGATGCAACCGCCTGCCTAATTTAATAATTACATTTCCGTAAAATTAATAAAATGCGATACCCGAAGGAAAATAAAACCCTAGGCATACTGTGAGCACGTGATTTTGTACCAGCTAGCACGTCCGATGATGATGGTTTTTCAGGATTTTATCCTTGAATCAGACAATTCTCGATTATCTAGACACCTTCATATGGGAGTGATCCTCGTCTCTAAATTTAAAACTTTTAATAAAATTAATTAATTTTTCTCTTTTGTTCAAAATATTAATTAAAAATACAAAAAAATATATAAAAATACACGGAAAATACAAAAAAGTCGCAAAACTGGAATCGGGGACCTGCCTTGCCAGAATTTCTAGCGAGCCTCGCTAGCCTTTCTGGCGAGGCTAACCTCACCAGCGGCCAGAATTTTTGGTGAGCCTCGCTAGAATTTGTTACCATTTTTGGATTTCCGGGATTTCCACTATAAATATTTTGGGAATTTTCGGTAATGGGGACCGAAAAATTTCAAAACAAAATATAGCTTTTAGAACTGCGACGAATTTCAGGAATTAAACAAGTATTTTCGAGATTTACACCAAGTTTCAACCACAAAACATAAAAGATGACTAGGACTACTTTCTAAGGTCAAACAAATATTGTCGAAGTGGATTCGTTCCGTAAGGGTAAGCCTTTGAGTTCCTAGAACTGCTAATTTCATGCTCATTGTCTGTTATTCCTTATTCTGATTTCATCTACGGACATAGGATTTTTATTATTCTATTTTATTCTGAATGTTGTAATCTTTCTTTTTTCATCTATAATTTCCTTATTAATGGAGATATATGCTAGAATACCCCATGGAGGGAATAAAAATATATTCCCGGATAACAGGCCCCACTATTTTACTATAAGAGCAATTTCATTAATTAAAATGAGCAACCAATGTGTTAATTAAAATAAATTATTTTATTTTAAAATAATAAATCCATTACCGTGATTTTTTTCAATGGGCCGTATGGGCCTCGCTAAAGCCAAAATCAAGCAAACATGTGATGTGTGGTAATATACCATGAGCTAACCTTTGCGGATGCAGGATTAGATGTATGTTTAGGATTTTATTTTTCCTTCGGGTGCAATTTCAATTATTTTTTTTGGGAAATGTAATTAATAGATTGGGCGCGGGGTTATCCCTCGAGGTTTTGTAATTTTTAATCTTTACTTTCCGCATTTATTTATTGCTTTATGGATAGATTTATCACTTTTAAATATACGTGAATCATGCATAATAACTTGAAAAATGACATAAGTACCAATATGCACAATTAAGAAATATGGTTTACTATAGATGTAATATAATGTGATCCAATAAGAAATAAGCAACTTATCCCGAACCCGAATCTCTGTGTCTTAGTGGGCCGTTCCCCTAACTTTAAGCCTCACAGGACTCTAATTCCTGGAAAGAACTAATCATGGTGGCGACTCTACAATAAGAGACGGTAAATTCGGGGTTTAACCGATCTAAAATGTTTTCGCTTTCTCTACCAAACTTTTCCAGTGTCCCTAACCTAGTACTTTCTATTTTCACTTAAACACCCTGGTGGATCGTGCCTCTCAGTCGCGCACTCTCGGCCGATCACTCCGTGTTGTTCGCTCACAGTGGCGACTCTACTGAGGATTGTTCTAAAAACTTATTTTTTAAGGTTTTAGATTTTAGATAAGTGCCGAAAATTATTGATCACATTATTCCTTTTTATCTTAATTATGACATATTCATAAATTTTGCATTGCAATAGAAGGGATTAGCCCATAAGTTTAAGGTACCCCTATTACCGTGAATCTTTCTCTTATACTAATCTACCTCTCCAAGAAAAGATAGCACTTGAGCGGGTGGAGCACTTGTTGCTATATTGCATGCACCTCCCTCGTTAGTACCCATTTGGGAAGAGGCTTGGAGTGTATTTTAGCGCAACAAGAACCTTCTGCATCAACATTCCATTTATAAACCTCATGTAAATAAGTCGTAGGCATTTCCCCTAAGGTGTTACCCAACGAAAGACCATGCAAAATATTTTCTTGCAAGCATGCTCCTTAGTATCCTTGTTGTACTAAGATGAACCAAACCTAGGATAGAGACTAGCCAAAAGCCCTAAGCGTTGGAGTTTTATGGTTGGAAGTTGGATATTATGTGCTATGTGTTATGTGTTTATTGTTTTTTGGATTCATCATGCATTATACAAATGTGCCATGCTAACCACGAATCTTAGTGCAGACACTTGAATGCACACACTCATTGAAATATTGCAAAACTATAGTTATTCTCATCACATTTAGGATATAGACGACACTCGAGATCGTGTCACCCTAGGACATCATGAAACCAAGTAGAATCATGTAGCATCACTTACCCATTTTTTAATGTGACGTCCACTTGATGTCCGACTCCTAAGACAAACCTACCCGAATTTTTGCACGATGCCCAAATGGGATCCGATTCCTAGCCCTTTTGGGGTAATTATACATACCAAAAGCCTACACGAGGCAAACATGAACACAAACCATATTAAAGGATATCCTAGTTCATGCCCTAACCTAAGACCACATTGGGAAAACTTACCTAAAAAACCTTACTACACTCATGAAATACCCGCTCGTGAAGGCCAAAGACCTATGGATCACTACATACCTTTTATAATGATGTCCACTGACATCCAAAACCTTACCCTAATGGGGCAAAAGAACCAAAATATTCATCTAAGTGCTACACATGGTAGTCATTTTCACACATGTTTGAACCCTTTTTCATTAGGGTATGTCACACCGCTTACCCAAAAATAATTAGACATCTTCATGAGATCTAGTCACAACACTAGTTCTCAAAATTTTGACCTATCCCCAAACCAGTTATTAGGTCACTTCATCACATCATTCTGTTTCACACTATCCCTTGGACAATGTATAGATCTTGAATCCACTAGATTTTCATTCACCCATTCTTGTCACTTAGACTAACAATTCTGCTCTGTTTTGTTTGATTTTTATCTCACATCGTGGCACGTTAACCCATTGTGTACGCATTCATGACATTAACATTTCATGCATCATGATTTAACATGAATTCTTTGACAATCTTCTTGTATATTTCAGCCAGGAAAAAGCCTATCTACTAAAGGGTTTGGAACTGGGATTCTCGCCAATTGATCTGCCTTTCTCCATTCACGATGCATCAAGAAGGAATTCCATACATGGAATCTAGTGAAGGCTCATGTTTAGACTCAGAACAACGCACTCCACGTAGTTTCAGTAATATGGCTGACCAACAAGAGGAGAATGTGATAGAGGAACAAAATCTTGGGGTGGGGCAGAACCCACAGGTGAACCAATCATCGATGAGCATCGAGATTACTATAATGATGAATGCTTTTGCTAACAGCGACCAGTTTACATTGATCATCAACCGTCACACCAGGATAGGATAACCTAAGTAAAGGGCAAATGATGCAGTGCCTAACTTGAATGTCAGTGGTACGGTTCTACTAGGGGGACCATCCTCTTCTCATGCTATATTTTCAACTTCGTATCAATTTGGATCGGGATAGTGTCAGCCTTAGGTTGGCTAAACAACGTATGATTTTTCTTCTCAGGAACAAGTTGGTGGCTAGTTCTTCCCGGGGTAGCCTAGATAAACATCATTTACACCTATAGCAGTGGGGTTGCCAGGAATCAGGCCCTCCTCTAATTATATCCCGTTTGTTCAAGGGGTGGCTCAACCCAGGGTGCGAAGCTGGGGTGCACCTTCTCAGATGTTCCAGAGTCCGGGATAGTACAACCTAGGGATGTAATATGGTGGTTTCTCAGGTACTCCAAAAAATATCCTCCAACAACTAGGAATGGCTTAGCTATAGCAACAGTTCTTAGCTACCCACGGTGGACATATTGCATAGGGGCAGATTGGTGTAATTTCGACACAATCAATAGCTAGAGACGAGGATACTTTGCCTCTAACTTTTGCTATGCCCCAATTTGAGAAACACACGGGTAACGACCCTCATGCACATATTGCACACTATCAGAACGTAATGAGGGCCCTAAGAATAAGTGACCACATGATGGCCATATTGTCACACTGGGGAGCCTTGTGAAAGAGTGGTATAGTCACCTCCTGATGGATATAGCTTATGACTGGGGAAGTCTATCCCAAGAAATGGTGGATCATTACGACTTCAACACTTTAATGGTCACAACAATACAAAACTTGGATGCTGTAAGGCAAAAGCAAGGGGAAAGTTTCAAGCCTTACTTCAAGAGGTGAATGGCTACACAAGTCAGGTTACAATCTCACCTGACCTTACCTGAAATGATCCTGAAGCTCATGGATGTCGCACTTGTGAGCACAGGATTTTGTACCAGCTCACACGTTCAATGATGATGGCTTTTTAGAATTTTATCCTTGAATCACACAATTTTCTAGTATCCATATGTATCCAAATAGGAATCCTTCTCGTCTCTAAATTCAGAAGGATGTTATTTAATATTATTCAGAAATTAATTTAAAAAAATTACAAAAATACATAAAAAATAATAATAAAAAATTCAAAAACAGAAACCTAAGGGAGATTGAATCCCAGGTCTGGGGCAGGCCTCGCCGAGAAATGGGCTTTGACGAGGCATGCCCCACCAAGGTTTGGCATGGCATCCTCGCCAAACATGGCGAGGCAGCCTCACCAAGGATTTGTTGAGGCTAGCCTCGCCAAAGTCCATGGCGAGGCCTCACCAAGGACTTGACGAGGCTGCCTCGCCAAAGACGCGACGAGGGGCCTCACTAAACTTTTTTCAGGAAAAACTTACCTTTTTTAGATTTTCGAGATTTCTCCTATAAATAGTCGGGTCTTTTTCGATAATTGGGACTTTGAAAAATTCACAGACAAAATAGAGGTTTCAGATTTGCTTTAATTTCCAAGAACTAAATGAACATTTTTGGACTTTCACAACAACTTTTACCTAAACTACAGGACGAGGAGGATTTTTAACGACCGATCGGATATCTTCGAAGTGGATTCATTCCGTAAGGGTAAGCCTCTGAGTTCCTAGAACTGCAATTCTGTGCTTTCGGTGTTCTTCTTCTTTTGATTTCATTTTTAAACCTAGGATTTTTATTTTATTCAAATGTTATAATTCTTCTTCATCTATTTTTCTTTATTAAAAGGAGTTGTATGTTAGAACACCCCCACGAAGGGAATAAAACATATTCTCGGATAACAGCACTCACCAATTTACCATGCGAGCAATTTCATTAATTAAAATGAGCAACCAACATGCTAATAAAATGAACTATTTTATTTAAATAACAAACACATTATCGTGATTGATTTTTTTAGGCCACACGAGCCTCGATAAATTCAAAATCGAACATATATGTGATATTCCCTGTGCTAACCTTTGTGGATGCAAGTAGATTAGGATTAGATGTATGTTTAGGATTTTAATTTTCCTTCGAGTATCGTAATTTCATTTTTTGGGAAATGTAATTAATAGGTTAGCGGGCAGTTGCATCCCTCAATTTTTGAAGCCTTGTAATCTTTATTTTTCGCATTTACTTACTACTTTGTGAATGGTTTATTATTTCACCTTGTGTTATTTTCGTCATACGTTAATCACGCATTTAAAATAAAAAATGGCCTAAGCTCAAATGTGCACAATTAAGAGAATACGGTTTTCTGTAGATATAATATAATGTGATCCAATGAGAAATAAGCAACTTATCCCGAACCCGAATCTCTGTGTCTTAATGGGCCGTCCCCCGGACTTTAAGCCTCACAGGACTCTAATTCCTGGAAAGAGCTAATCCAGGTGGCGACTCCACACTAAGAGACGGTGGTTTCGGGTTCGAACTGATCTAAAACATTTTCACTCTCTCTTTTCAAAACCTTTCCGGGTCCCCGACCCGGTGCACCTTTTTTCAAACACCCCGGTGGACCACACCTCTCATCTCTGCGCACTCTCAGCCCACCACTCCGTGTTGCTTGCTCACAGTGGCGACTCCGCTGGGGATTTTTCTAAAACTTGTTTTTAAAGGTTTTTAGATTTTGGATAAGTGATGAAAATTATTGATCACATTATTCCATTTTCTCCTAATTTTGACATATTCGTAATAACTCATTGCAGTAGAAGGGATTAGCCCATAATTCTAAGGTACCCTTATTACCGCAATGCTTTCTCTTGTACTAATTTGCCTCCCTGAGAAAAGATAGTACTTGAGTGAGTGGAGCACTTGTTGCCATATCGCATGTACCTCCCTCGTTAGAACCTATTTGGGGAGAGGCTTGGAGTGTATTTCAGTGCAACAAGAACCTTCTACATCAGCAACCCATTTATAAACCCTCATGTAAATAAGCCATTGGCATTTTCCCTAGGGTGTTACCCAAACACGTGATCATGCATTATATTTTCCTGCAGCTGCGCTCTTTAGTATCCTCATGGTACTAAGATGAACCAAACATAGGATAGAGACTAGCCAAAAACCCTATGCGCGGGAGTTGTATGGTTGGAAGAAAGATAATTTGTGCTATGTGCTAAGTGTTTACCGCTTTCCGATATATCATGCAATGTATAAATGTGCCATGCTAACCACGAATCTTAGTACATACACTTGAACACACACACTCATATTAAACATGATATGATGTCATTCATGCTTAAGACTTAGTTGACACTTGAGATCGTGTCACCTTAGGATAACATGAAACCAACCAGAATCATTTAGTATCATTCAACCCAAGTTTTGGCACGATGTCCACATGATGTCCGACTCTTAAGACAAACCTACCCAAATCCTTATACAATGTCCACTTAGCATCCGACTTATAGCCCTATCAGGGCGATTATACACACCAAATACCTACACGAGGCAAACATGAACACAAAGGATATCCCAGTTGATGTCTTAACCTAGGTAAAACTTACCCCTGAAACTCTACTTTTCACCCAAAATACTCACGCATTACTACATACCTTTTTTCTACTGATATCCAAGAACTTACCCCAATGGGGCAAAAAAACTAAAACATTCATCTATATGCTGCATATGGTAGTTATTTCGATTCATTCTTGGATCACTTTTCATTAGGGTATGTCACACTGGTCACCCAAACACCAAGAGAACTAACTTTAGTTCTCGAACCTTTGACTTATCACCACACAGGTAGTTAGGTCCCTTCACTTCACATTATCCCTAGGATAGAGTGTGGATCTCAAAACCAATGAACCTTCTTTTATCGCATGGACTAACGATTCTACTCTTTTTATGTGTGATTTCTATCTCGCATCATGGCATGCTAACCCTTTTTCTGTAGCCATAACATTAAAGATTTCATGCATCATGATTTTACATACATTCCCTAACGATCTCCTTGTGTATGTCAGCTAGGAAAAATCCACTTTATCAGAAAAGTTGGAACAAGGCTTCTGGCCAGCTGATACGTCTATCTCCAGTCACAGTTCATTAAGAAGGAGTTTCGTACACCGACTCTAGTTCAGATTCAGATAAATACACTCCTCATAGTTTCTGTAATATGTCTAATCAGCAGGAAGAGAACGTTATCAATGAGAAAACTCTTGGGGCAGGATAGAACCCACAAGCCAACCAATCGTCGGTGAGCGCAGAGATTGCTACTACAATGAATGCCTTCGCCAATAGCGACCAGTTTCTATCAATCCTCAATTGCCACACTAGAACTAGGTAGCCCTAGTAGAGGGTAAATGATGTAGTGTCAAATATCGGTGGCACAATCCTACCGGGGGGACCATCATCTTTCGCTACTGTATGTCCAAGTTTTACAATAGTCACCCCTAACTTCTATCAGTTCGATTCTGGGCAGGGCCAGTCGTAGATAGTGTACGAGCTATAGGTGGGTGGCCAGTTCTTCTCAGGGCAGTCGGGATATGCTTCTTTCACACTAAGGGCGGTAGGGCCTTCAGAAATCAAGCCGTCTTCTAATTACATTCCCTTTATTCAAGGGGTGGCTCAGCCCATAGTGCCTAGCTGGAGCGGACCTTCTCAGAAAATTGAGGGTCAAGGGTAGTACTACCCGATCTCACAGTACGGGGGCTTCTCAGAGACCCCAAACAATATCCTTCAACAACCTGGAATGGCTGAACTCTGGATACAGTTTTTAGCCACTCATGTACAGGGGTAGAGGGGTGTGATTCTACTGTAGCATACAGTTGTGGATGAGGCTACTTTGCCGCCAACCTTTGCTATGGGAAATGTTCAAAAAGGACACAGGCAATACGGATCCATGTGCGTATATCACGCATTATCAAAATGTGATGAGGGCTTTAAGGATCTATGACCGTTTGATGGCCAAATTGTTCATCGTCACGTTGGGAAGCCCCATTAATGAATGGTACAGTCATTTACCAATAGACATAGCTTATGACTAGGGACGTTTATCCCAGGCAATGGTGGACCACTATGGGTTTAATACTCTGACAATCACTACTATGCAGAATCTGGAGGCGGTGAAGCAACAACCGAGGGAGAATTTCAAGCCCTATTTTGAGAGATGGATGGCTATGCAAGTATGCTTACAGTCTTGTCTATCTTTGCTAGAAATGATCGTACATCTCTTAGATGGTGCACTTCCATCTTACCGAAAGAGGCTGGGGTCTAAGACTTTCCATAGTTATCAAGAAGTTTTCATGCAAGATGAGAAGATAGAGCGCTATGATGCCATAGAGGCGGAAATGGGGTAATAGGTTGCTAAGCCCTATTACAGGAAGAATGATTCTAACCTAGTGCAGGTAAAGGTGAAGCAACCGGCAATACAATTCGTAAAGGAAGAAAAGGTAGCCATTGTTAGGTTGCTAAAGGAATAATATCATGGCATCTCGCCATGTGCTGCTAATTTGGGGTTCTTGTTCACCAAGCTGCATGAACTTAATCAGTTGGAGAGCTTGAAGAAGTATGTCCCTCCCAGGTTGGAAGAGAAGAATAATTATTGCCATTATCATGTGGCCTTGGGACACCATACAAATAACTACAAGGAGCTGCTGAAAGCTATTCAGAAGCTAGTGGTCGATAAGGTCATCCATGAGCCTGCACTCAAGCCCAACATGAAGAATAACCCTTTGTTGAATTTTGAGGCGAGGGTAGGAATGATTAATTCAGGTTTAGAAGAGCGAAAGGTCCTGAGCTGCCTATCTGAAGGGCTTGGAGAATTCGTGATGATGGTTGAGTCAGGAAGTGATCCTGGTTAGGTTCTGAAGATGCTGGAGGAAGAGTCGAATCGCCAAGGGTGCGGGGGTAAGATTAAAGCTGTTGAGATCAACTTTGCCAGGATACCGGTATTTACCGACTAGAAACCTACGTCGCTTCACATAGGGAGAGAACAGTCAGGAGAAGCACCGGTTGGTAAAGAAGAGGAGTATGTGATGGCGATTGAGTTGGGGATGGAATCAGACGATGTGATGGAGATGCTGGAATCTGAGTCTAGCAATTGAGTGATTAGAGAATAGGAAGAAGTACGGAGGGCTAGTTTTAGCTTAGCCGGTATGTTGGCTTTTAATGGGAATGAGTCACCATCTTCCCACATGTCCAAGTTTTATATCCTATGTCGAGCATAGGGCCTCTCTCAAAACATGATAGCTACACTACTTCTGTGCTAACTAGCAGTAGTAGCAAGTCAGTGGTACAAAATGCAGTCGGTTGAAACCAAGAGTAATTGAAACTACATCTCTGCAGAGTTCCAGGCGGAGTTCGCATTTTTAGAACCACCGAAACAAACCATGCGAGATCTACTCACTTATGTACAGAGGGAAGGAGAATCGCTCACTGGCTACGTAAAGTGATGGATGTTTATCTATCTAGTCCTAGCGCCAAGACCATCTGAGCTTTCTGCAGTACAATTGATAATAGGTGGATCCCGGGATTGGTATCACTATCACTTGTCAAGGCTGGCAATCCCAGATTTTGATGAGTTATCTTTTCATGCTCATAATCTTGATAGGGAGATAATGACCAGACACCGTAATGTTCACGCAGTAGGATTAGGAATACCCACTAATTCTATGCTAGTGATGCTATCTCGGTCTAACCCGATGGTGAACGCAGTGGTTGATGAAGATGAAGGCACCAAGGATGATCCTTTGGTAGAAGTGTTCTTAGCAGAGGAAGGAGAACCACGAAGGGATGCAATGAAGGTGGAATCTGAGAAAGCACCAACAAGGGTGCCCATTAATCTCGATGCATATTTCCATAAGTTGAGAAGGAAAAGGAAACCCGAAGAAGGAACCTCGGTTGAGGGTGAGATCAATTCTGGTGGGAAGAAGCCCATAAGCTTGGATTCTTATAAGTTGAAGGGGTGACGTGGCCAAGCAGAGGATGGATACGACTAGTACCCTTGGGTCAATTCCAGGGAAACAAGAGTGATGGAGAATGGAGTACTAAGGGTTACTTGGAGTGGTAGAGTTTTCAAAAGGGATGAGACTGTACAGCTCAATGACTCCAAGCATGAGGAAATAGCAAGGGAATAGCTCGAGCCACCTCTACCCCCAAAGGTAGATGAAGACATGCTAGACATAGACCCTTTGGTAAATCAGTTGAAGGGAACTCAGGCCAAATACAGTATCTGGAGGTTGCTTGAGACATCGCAAAAGCATAGGACGGGTTTAGTCAAGAGGTTGATGGAAATGCCTGCCACGCCTACAACCTCAGTAATTGAGATGTGTGTTGCCATCAAGGAAGGAATTGTCCCCCCTTAGATATCGTCCATAACTTTTGATCAGTCAAAACTGCCGTAGGAACTGGGACTGCATAATTGGGCCTTATTTATGAAGGTTTAAATTTTCAATCGCGCTATACCATGTGTAATGGTAGATGATGGCTCAGCTCTCAATCTGTATCCTCTTAAGGTCCTACCTCACCTGGGGCTAAGGGAGGATATGCTCGCTAAATCTGACACGGTGATCCAAGCTTACGATAATTCCAAGAGGGGTGTAGTAGGTAGCTTTGAAGTAGAGGTCACCGTTGGAGGAGTGACCTCCAATGTGAAGTTCACTGTGCTGGATATTCTAGTAACTTATTCATTGCTTCTAGGCAGGCCATGGATCCATGCAATAGAGGCAGTCCCTTCTACTCTACATCAGAAGATAAAACTCATTCATAAAGGGAGGCCAGTGACGATCGAGGTTGATGAGGAATCAATGATGGCGGCTACCGCATTTGAGGCGAGAATAATGCAAGGGCTAAGGATGGCAATGGCCACTGAATAAAAAAAGAAGGGGCATGGAACTTCGAAGGGATATTGCTTCTTCCCTAGGAGCCTGAGAACTCAAATGAAGAAGTAAGGTTTTATCCTTGGAAAAGGCTTGGGGAAACATCATCAAGGGATTATTAGGGCCATCGATCCTATTCTTATCACACCTAGATTGGGTCTGGGTTTCACCCCTAGCATGAAAATGTACAAGCACAAACGGCCCATGTTCTATAACATGGTAAGCGTCTACGAGGTGGAAGGCACTAAGGCATACCTAGGAGAGTCGGAACCAATGATCTTGAATGGGGAGAAAGTCAAAGGACTCGAAATATTTAATGACGTGTTTGACTTCACAACTGGCTAGCTGATTGAGTCCCCTGTTGGTGCTGAACTGGAAGAGAAACCAACCCTGGCAATAGCCTTGACTAAGGAATATGAAAAAGGTAGAATACTGGAAGATGCAATGGCAACTTTTACTAAGGCTGTTAACGAGCTGATGAAGAAAGGTGATGCACAAGACCAAGATCTACCAAGCACTATCAAGCTCTTGACTGAAAAGCTGATGCAAACCACTCTTGAGGCAGAACCTACCACTGACGCACCTACTGCTACAATAATTAAAGCCCCTCTGCCTGTGGAGGAGGAAATCGATGATGTAATAATGAATATTTCTGATGTCTTTGACAATTTTACCTACGAGGCTAATTCAATGAAGTATGACAATTTTGCTTACTTGTTTGATGTTCTGGATGATGGCACCATGCATTCATATGATCATACACATAACGTCTTTAACATTCATGACACATCATTAAACGAAATTAACTTGGGTACAAACGAGTCACCGAAAATGGTGACAATTTCCATTGATTTGACTCCTAAAGAAAAAAGAGATATCACGAATGTACTTAAACGTCACGTGGTAGCATTTTCTTGGTCATATGAGGACATACCTGGACTGGACAGATAGACCGCAAAACACCGTATCCCAACAGACCCTCAATCAAGTCAGTAAAATAAAAATTGCGTCGCTTAAGGCTTGAATGGATAGAAAAGGTCAAGGATGAACTGGCAAAGCAGATTGAAGCTAAATTCTTAGAAGTGGTTGAATACCCAACGTGGCTAGCCAACATTGTCCTAGTAGCAAAGAAAGATAGCAAGGTCAGAGTATGTGTGGACTTCAGGGATTTGAACAAGGCCTCCCTAAAGGATGATTTTCCCCTACCCCACATCGATGTACTGGTTGACAGTGCAGCAAGGGAAGCCATAAATTCCTTCATGGATGGCTTCTCAGGCTATAACCAGATACTAATGGCTATAACTGACAAGATCAAGATAGCATTCATCACTGAATGGGGCGTATACTGCTACAAGGTAATGATATTTGGTTTGAAAAATGCTGGTGCAACATATCAGTGGGTAGTCACAACCCTCCTGCATGATATGATCCATAAAGAGGTGGAAGTTTACATTGATGACATGCTTGTGAAGTCCAACACCAGAGAGGAGCATCCAGCGGTCCTAGACAAGTTTCTCACCAGAATCGAAAAGTATAATCTACTCCTGAACATAAAAAAAGTGTGTATTTGGGGTCACATCAGGGAAGCTCCTGGGGCATATAGTCAGCCAAAAAGGAATTGAGATGGATCTTGATAAAAGCAAAGCCATTAGGGATATGCCAGCGTCGAAAACTAAGAAAGAAGTCCGGTCTTTCCTGGGGTCTCTATAGTATGTAAGCAGATTTATCGCCAGACTCACTATAATCTGCGAACCAATCTTGAAATTACTATGAAAGGACCAACCAGTAGTTTGGAACGATCAGTGCCAGGTAGCATTTGATAAAATCAAACAATACTTGTTAAGCCCACCTGTCCTCAGCCCACCAGAACCTGGAATGCCCCTGATCCTATACCTAGCAATTGAGGAGTCATCGGTTGGAACCATGCTGGTGCAAGAACACGAAGACAGAAGTGAACATGCAGTATACTACTTGAGTAAGAAATTACTTGAGTATGAGTCACGCTACCCGTTGGTGGAGAAAATCTACACAACGATGGTTTGGTTGAGAAAGAAACTATAACATTACTTCCAATCGTATCATATAAAAGCCATTGCAAAGATAGACCCAATGAAGTACTTATGCTAGTCACCAAAACTAGCTAAAAAACTCTCTCAATGGTTATTGCTACTATCTGAATTTGACATCGAATATGTGACCAAAAAAGTCATTAATGGATGAGTAGTTGCTGAATTTTTGGCAAATCAACCCTTGGACTCTGATTACATTGAAAATCTAGAATTTCCAGATGAGCAACTAGCATTGATAGAGGATACCGATGCTGAGTGGACAATGTTCTTTGATGGTGCAATGAACACAAATGGAGCTAGCCTAGGTGTTGTATTGATAACACCGCAAAACAAAGTTGTACCCCTTTCCAAATGATTGGAATTCCCAGTAACAAACAACGGGGTAGAATATGAGGCCTGCCTTTTTGGGTTAGAGGCACTTCGAAAGGCATGGGCAAAAGAAGTATCGGTGGTTGGAGACTTAGCTCTGGTTATTAAACAAGTCCCAAGTGACTTGGAAATAAGAGAAGAATCACTCCATCCTTACGTAGAAGCAGTATGGAATCTCATAAAAATTTCCAAATGCATCTTCAAACACATGCCCAGGGATAAAAACCAAATGGCAGATTCACTCGCTACACTAGCATCAATGTGGGAAGGCCTTAGAACTCAATCAATCAAGCCTATTGTACTGCAAATGGCCAAAGAACCCTTCTACTATCGCCCAGTGGAAATAGAGGATCAATAAGCTATCAGGAATTGGTCCTTCGACATCGTCAAATTTTTACAGACCGAGAAATACCCAGAAGGTGCAACAGACTCTGAAAGAACCTCATTACAGTGGTTAGCGACCCAGTTCGGTCTAGTAGAAGGGGACATGTTCAAACGAAAATTAGAAAGAATGCTATTGAGATGTCTCACAGAATAGGAGGCAATATTGGTAATCCGACGAATGCACGCGGGAGATTGCAGTCCACACATGAATGGGATAGCATTGGCTAAGAAAATACAATGCCAGGGACATTATAGGACAACAATGGTTATAGACTACGTATCGAAAGTACGAAAATGACATGAGTGCCAGATTTACGGTGACATCAATCATCTACCCCCGTTCGAACTCCATAGCTTATCTACTCCTTGGCCATTCTCATCGTGGGGTATCGACATTATTGGCGAGATTCGGCTAAACTCGACTAATGGACATCGATGCATTATAGTAGTAGTCGACTACTTTTCAAAATGGGTGGAAGCCGAATCTTACACCAACATCACTGCTAAGAAGATGGCCAAGTTTATAGAAAAGCATAAATTTGCCCGATATGGCATCTAACATCACATCGTATAGCATAAGTTTATCGCGGTCGTGACTTGGATGGTTTTCTGGTATTATCTTCTTAACTAATAACTACCAGATAAGCATAATTAACCGCCATCAATTGCTATCAACTACCAACGAATAGATGCCTATCAGGAGTCAACCAATCATGAAAAGGTTCTTATCCATTATGGATTATATCAAAGCTTCTCAACCAATCATGATGAAGAGATGCAATCTTTCACCAA
This sequence comes from Euphorbia schlechtendalii, assembly GCA_949673415.1. Classification (NCBI taxonomy): domain Eukaryota; kingdom Viridiplantae; phylum Streptophyta; class Magnoliopsida; order Malpighiales; family Euphorbiaceae; genus Euphorbia; species Euphorbia schlechtendalii. The sequence continues at coordinate 1,017 of CATIWQ010069973.1, read as the reverse complement.
TGGATACAACCCTTCGTTTGGATGGACGCAACCCTTCGAACTCTATAAATAGGGCTCCAAACCTTACAATTTCGTGTAGAGTGTGGCATTGGATGTGTGCAGCATTAGAGTGCAAATAAAGAGTCACATATACCATGTGTGCAGATAGATTCGCTACGTTCTTAAGTGTTAGTGAGAAAATGTTTAAGTGATTCGAATCCTTGTTTCGATCATTAGATTTCTCTATATTCTCGAGCGATTGTTGTATAGTGTACTTGCAAATCACTTATCAATAAAAGTTTTCATTATTCAATATTCGTTTGTTTGATATTCGTAGAGAATAGCATCCTAGCGAAGGTTCTATACGGACCAAGACCGAATTCAAAGCAGATGTAGGAATTGCGAGAATTGATGACTCCCATTAAAGAGTGGATGCAGTTTGATCAACTTTAGCTTTCACTTGCATACCTTACAACTTTGCTTTGCTTTCTACTTATACTTTCTATTTCGAAGTTATGATATGTCTATGTGTCATAATGCATATTTCGTGCTAAGTCTTTTATGTTAATCAAGTTATATGCATTGGAGTTAATTTTAAGAGTAGTTTCGGGGTTAACAATATCATGTATACTCACTGGATCTGTGATATAACGCTGTTAGTGAGCCAACATTTTTGGAATGGTAACTTGCTAAATGTGGCTATGTGAGAGCGACCCGTACTAACATAGTATTAATGTTGTCCAAGTTTATATGATAGTCTTAATTTGTTTACGCTAAATCTAGAAAAATCATTTCATGTGTTGCTCTATGGCAAATAATTTAACATCTAAGTATTTAGAACTGAGTCTATTAGATTAGTTTACTGAATAGTAACATCTTGGTTGAACTTTCATGTTTTCTCTGCTTTCCTTATTTCATAGGGAAAATCTATATATTTAGATTCTCTACTCTTTCATACCTATATTTACTCATATTTCATTCTAACCCTCCTATCCAAAAAACTATACATTATTTTATTTTCTTTTTATCTTATCTTCC
>CATIWQ010069948.1:0-13312 GCA_949673415.1 Euphorbia schlechtendalii | reverse complement strand
ACTACATCGCAACTGAATACTTGCAGTTATCATCATATTTCTATTTGATAAGTGGTACTGACAACACCTTTGCTTTATGTGAACAAGTTTTTGGCACCGTTGATATATAGCCAAATCTTGTGAACAAACTATTAAACTTATCAGTAGAAAAGTGGCGAACAAGTTTTTGGCGTCGTTGCCAGGGACAAGCCTTTCGGAATGAGTGTAGTCAAAAACTTGCGATCAAATGTCCAATCCATCATTAATGGAGTGCCATTCCCAGCCACCTTAACAGTGTGAAAGTGATTGGAAAGAAATTATTGGGGATTCTTTCAATAATTTTTAGAATTGTTAAATCATTCTGTTGATCTTGTCATCACGATGTCGGTACTGATGTCACTGCAATTCAGCAACATCGGTAACAATAGGATAACATCGGTACCGATGTCAGTGGGTGACATCAGTACAGATACTTTTTAGTGACATTGGTACCGATGTCACTACATCGATATGATGACACAAACATCAGTACTGATGTCACTACATCGGTACTGATGTTAAACATCGATATCTATGATTTTTTGTTCGACTTTGGTTCAAATCGAACTTGGTTATTGATGAGATGTTCTAAAAAGATATCTAAGGTTCGTAAAGAAATGAGGAATGCTTCTCCCGAGGACCTCCTAGATCCTGTCAAAGTAAAAGACTAGCAAAGGAAAATAAATTACAGCTTCATCATCGAACTCACGAGTGGGGATTAAAATCTCATGCTCACAAGCTGCCCCTCGTGGGATCACTGCTGATGTGAGATCAGTATGGTCCCACGATTGAAAGAGCAGCGGGGTTTAGAGGCAATACCTGCCCGGTCGCGGTTGGCACTTCCTTGGGAATGATGGCTAGAAGCTTTCTTCTTGGTGCATCCTTTGGGGATTGGTCTCTGGATGCCCCATGGTGAATTGCTCAGTTGGTAATGATTGCCCCTATGGAGGTTGACCTTCGGCTGGTTAGTACCGTCAAAACCATTAGGGAGAGAATGTTGATTGAGCTCCTCCGTTCTCTTGCTTGAGAGTCCCGTGTGCAGGTTATGGAAAACCTACTGACGAAGTGGACCGTAGGAAGTCCGTTGATCATAAAAAGTTCAGGACCAGGTGTGAACTGTAGAAAGTTCATTTAGCTGTAAAAAAACCGGTAGGTCGTGAACTATAAGAAGTTCATTCGATTGTAAGAAGTCTGGGTAAAAGGTGAACTGTAAGAAGTTCAAAAAGATGGCATCTGTAAGAAGTTCATTCGACTATAAGAAGTTTGAGTAAAAGGTAAACTGTAGGAAGTTCTTTTGGTGAACTGTAAGAAGTCTGAAAAGGAATGTGGACTGATGGAAGTTCGTGGTGGATGCCCCTTGTGAGTTGACCCTAGGTTGAATGTGACCCTCGGAACTGCTGGGGAAATGATGAAAGTTAGTGCTCCATGCTTTTGATGATGTGTCAACTGCTCTGAGTTTTGACATAAATGCCCCTAGCGAATCAAAGGATACCTGCAAAAATGAGGAAATTTAATAGTAGAAACTTCTGACATATGTTTTAATTCCTTGATCGAGATTGCTGGAAGCAAAAATTTTTTCCCCTACAATCAAGAATTAAAACATAAGGGTTTAGATTTCGGGGATGTCCCGATGACCTCTCCGTTATTTTAGGAGGCTTTTGCGATGTTGTAATGCTGCTAATAGTTTTCCCCTTATTTTTAACTTTCTTTCTGTCGTAACAAAAATTAAAAGTTAAAATCGGTACCGGTATAATCAACATCGGTACCCATGTCTCAACATCGGTACCGATATGGCAGTACCGACGTCGTGAATTCCAGCGACTGAACCTTTAAATTTTGAAAAAATCCTTTTATTTCTCATTAATCACATTCCGAATTTTCTCTCAAAAAACTCCAATTTCTTCTTCTCCCGTAAAAATTCCCGATTATTGGGGATTCTTTCAATAATTTCAAGAATTGTTCAATCATTCTGCTGATCCTATCATCACGACATCGGTACCGATGTCACTACAATTCAGCAACATCGATACCGATAGGATAACATCGGTATCGATGTCAGTGAGTGACATCGGTACCAATACTTTTTATTGACATCAGTACCGATGTCACTACATTGGTATTAATGATACAAACATCGGTACTGATGTCACTACATCGGTACTGATGTCAAACATCGATATCCGTGATTTTTTCTCTAACTTTGGTTCAAATCGGACTTGGTTGTTGATGAGGTGTTCTAAAAAGATATCTAAGGTTCGTAAAGAAACGAGGAAAGCTTCTCCCGAGGACCTCCGAGATCCTGTCAAAGTAAAAGACTAGCAAAGGAAAATAAATTACAGCTTCATCATCGAACTCACAAGTGGGGATTAAAATCCCGTGCTCAAAGCTATATAAATTGCATATTACTAATTTGGGGGAAATTTCGAACTTCTACTTGAAATCTTTTGCAACGTGGAATGTGGTACTCACTGCAATAGTCTTTCACCAAATGAGGTACGAACTTATTTACCAATTTATACACTTCTATTGAATTTACCTTGAGGACAAGGCAAAAGTTAAGTGTGTGGGTATGATAATTGTATAATTACACTTAATATCATATTAATTTTATACACTAAACACTATAGTTTAAGTCATTTTTATAATTCATATAAAAGATTTCACGCGGTATGTAGTTATTTTTTATGCAAATGCATATACTAAGTAAATCTTGGGAGTAAAATGATCTAAAGTGGAATTCTATGAAAAAAGAGTAAAAAAGATGCAAAAAGATGCATGGAACTTAAAGATATGGCTTAGGATCGAAGCTGTCAAATATCGGTGAAGTTACAAGGAGAATTTTGAAGAAAAACTCAACTCATAGTCGCAACAATCGTTTACGGTCGCGACTAGTTCTTCTTCATATCAGAAGTCTACCAATTAGAGATTCACGATCGTGACATGTATATCGCGATCGTGACTTGGATGGTTTTCTAGTATTATCTTCTTAACTACCAACCGCCAGATAAGCATGATCAACCGCCATCTACCGCCATCAATTATCAACCAAAAGACACTTATCAGGATTCAACCAATCATGAAAAGGTGCCTATCCATTATGGATTAAATCAAAGCTTCTCAAACCAATCATAATGAAGAGATGCAATCATTCACCAATGGACACAACCCTTCATTTGGATTGATGCAACCCTTCGAACTTTATAAATAGGGCTCCAAACCTTACAATTTCGTGGGTCACAATGCACCACTAGAGAGGAGAGCATTAGAGTGCAATTATAGGGTTACATATAGTGTGTGTAGATAGAGAGTTCGCTATGTTCATAAGCGTTAGTGAGAAAATGTTTAAGTGATTTGAATTCTTGTTTTGATCACTAGATTCTCTACATTCTAGAGCAATTGTTGTATAAGTGTACTTGCAAATCACTTATCAAAAAAAGTTTTCATTCTTCAATATTCGTTTGTTCAATATTCGCAAAGAATAGCATCCTAGTGGAGGTTCTGTACGGGCCTAGACCGAATTCAAAGTAGATGTAGGAATTGCAAGAATTGACAACTCCCATCAAAGAGTGGATACGGTTTGATCAACTTTAGTTTTCACTTGCATACCTTACAACTTTTCTTTGCTTTCTACTTATACTTTCTATTTCGAAGTTTATGATATGTCTATGCGTCATAATGCTTATTTCGTATTAAGTCTTTCATGTTAATCAAGTTATATGCGTTGGAGTTAATTTTAAGAGTAGTTTCGGGGTCAACAATATCATGTATAGTCACTAGAACTGTGATATAACGCTGTTTAGTGAGCCCACATTTTTATAATGGTAACTTGCTAAATGTGGTTATGTGAGAGCGACTTGTACTAAGCATGGTATTGATGTTGTCCAGGTTTATATGATAGTCTTAATTCGTTTGTGCTAGATCTAGAAAAGTCATTTCATGTGTTGCTCTGTGATGAATAATTAAACATCTGAGTATTTAGAACCGAGTCTGTTAGATTAGTTTAGTGAATCATAACAACTTTGTTTCACTTGTATTCTTTCTCTGCTATCCTTATTTCGTAGGGAAAATCTATATATTTAGATTCTCTAATCTTTCATACCTATATTTACTCATTGTTCATTCTAAGCCTTCTTTCCTAAAAGTTTACCTTATTATATTTTATTTTCCTTAGTTTATCTTCCTTGTTGATCTTTAGAGCTAGCCCTTCTTTGTGGGATCGATATCTTTTAAAACTACATTGCAACTGTATACTTGTAGTTATCTTCATTTTTCTATTTGATAAGAGGTAATGACAACACCTATATTTTTCATGAACAAGTTTTTGGCACCATTGATATATACTCGAATCTTGTGAACAAACTATTAAACTTATTAGTAGAAAAGTGGCGAACAACGACCAAATTTGAAAATATTAATTAAGGCCCTAGAGGTTAATTTATTTCTCTTGGGGCCTTTTATACAATTAAGATGCATCATGAATGAGCTAGGATATATTAGAATGAGTTTGAGCTAAAATTAAATCAAAGCGGGCTGGGCTGAAAGCCCATGTCATTTATGACATGGGGTGATGTCGTTCACGACATTGCCAATGTCGTTAAGGATGTCCCGAATCCAAGTTAAAAAAAATAAAACCTAACTTTCCCTCCTTATTCCCACTTTAGCCGAAAACAACCTCTTCTCTCCCAAACCTCAAATTTCTTCCTCCAATTCTTAACGAAAATGATTTGCAACATTAAATCCTACAACCCGAAGGTTATCTCTTCATTGGCCCTCGATCCTCATCCCCGTATCCACAATTTCAAGTTATGCTCCTTGGAGGACACCTATTGTTTCAAGAGGACGGTATGAACTCGTCGGGTTTTCTTTCAATTCGCCTATCAATACTTTGTGTCCGAGGCTCGGGGAACACGCCTTGGTGGTCTAGGTAACCTGAAAACTCTCTCAAACTTAAGTTTTTTCTACTTCATGGAGGAAACCTATTATTTCCAAAGGATGGATGAATTCATCGGGTTTTCTTTCAATTTACCTATCAATACTTTATGTCCGAGGCTCGGGGAACATGCTTTGGTGGTCTAGGTAACCTAAAAACTCTCTCAAACTCGAGTTTTTTCTGATTTTTAATTTGAAACCTAATTTTTTAATTTCATGAAAATGTATGTTTTATGCAAAATTGATGCATGTTTACACTTAGTTTATCGATTATAAGCAGTTTAGGATGATTTGGAACCCAAATGTGGGGGATTTATATGCAAAAATTTAGATTTTATGGGAAAGAATCACGATAGAAACTGTTTCCATTTTTGTCGCTGCAAATTCATTAACGACATTGTGCAATGTCATTAACAACAATGCCCCATGTCGTTAATGACATGGGAAAGAAGAAGTAGAAAAGTTTCTGCTTCAACTAAAACTGCTTTCTTGCTTCTTTTCTTCAAGATAAACTCATGTTTTAAAGATACAATGTTTTCAACATGTATTAGGTGAAATTTTGGTTGAAAATAAATGTGATTATGATGCAAAAAGGATACGGGCTTAGGTATTTCTTTAATGGGGAAATTCATCAATTTCACAGCTAACTCTTACCATTGTTTTTTCAGTTGCAGACCTATACCAATATTTTCGGTATAGGAGTCATCAAGAGATGGTGGAACCAAATAACCGGGGACCCAGAGCTCCAAGATGCTATTGACACCACCAGCTTCAGTGAGCTGGCTCAAAACATGCCGTTGCATATACCGCAACTATCCCATCCTACCTGCACTACCTTAGTCGAGGGATGGTTCGAGACGACCCATACTTTTCATCTACCGGTTGGTGAGCTGACCATCACGCTAACAAATGTGGTGGCTATGACTGGGTTGGTATGGCACGGGGGACCATCCACTTTGACGTTTTCATAGACCAATTCTCTACTTCATGTCAGGTCATCAAATGTGTGTCCATTCCTTCATCATTTGCTTGTTCACGGTCTTGTTCTTCCTGGTGGGATCAATTATGGGTTGATCTTAGCCATCAAGGATATTGCGACAATTTTGATTTAGAACTGGCCCTAAGCCATTCAAGGTTAGTTGTATAATGGTTTGGATTAAATAGTGAGGGCGTACGACATGGCCCGCAAGATGAGTCAAGTCTTGCTCCAGGTAACCTATTTAGACTTTCCACTTTTACTTTATTTACAATCTTTGCTACTCTATTTGACCTTTTGTCTTTATTATAGGTCTAGGCCTTCGAGTACCACATCCTCCGTCACCTGATCTTTAAGACTAATCCGGTCCTCGGTGAGCATTTCCTGGCCATCTAGTCCTGGTGGATTGGCGGTCTTCACTAGTGGCGGACCACGTACCGAGAGTGCCTCCGCCATCTGGCGATTTAGCAGGTATGCAATCATTTTTTTACCAAGGGACTTCGTTATTTTATTTTGTGATTGGTTGATAAACTTATGGTAAAATGCATCTTTTCTCGCTGTAGCTTACTTCCGACCCTTGGACCAATGTGCCGAATCAGGATTTGATGATGGTTACGTGGACAACTGTAGATGACCACTAGCTGGTGCTAGAGTGTCCCCTTTCCTTGGAGTGGTATCTTGGTGAAAGGGTATGGGGCTGGCAGACCATGATGATGGATCATTTTAGTAGAGGATCTGGCCACTTTCCTGGATGGGAAAGGCAAGATAGCTCTTTCCATCATCGTAGACTATCTGGTGCACATGCAACTGCTTCTACCACCTTGCCTTTGCCCAATGATATGGAGGATTGGTATCGTCAAAAGGCAATAGAGATAGTGGCCGGGGACCCATCGGATGATGAGAACATCAAGGGACATCTCAAAGGAGGCGGCGGAGATGATGTTCCAAATGGCGATCCAGGCCACGGAGGCAGTGCGTGTAGCGAGGGTCATGCCGGTGGTGCTACCGGTAGTGGGGGTTAAGGCAGTAGTGGTGTTAGTATTGGGGGGTCACAGCGGCGGCGGTGTGGGCTCCTCTAGGGTATGACTTGCCTTTGAGCCTAATTTCTTCAAAGCTTGATTATTTTTGTCGTATACTCATTATTTTCTTGAAATAGGCTAGTGCGAGCAAGCGGGCCAGAGCGAACGGGGCTGATTTGAAGGATCGGATGTACCACGTGCTTGGATTCATGGAGAGTCACGTCACCACCCCACTAGAGATGGCCTTCTCGTTGATGGCAAGGGTGGCACATATGTTACCCCTGAGTCTATACACCTTATCCTTCGCTCCTCAGGATACCACTCACATAAGTCTCTTCTCCTTTAGTTCTTTTAAAGCTTGATTTATATACTCGAGATTCCTTACTTTACTTTTATTTCATCATAACAGGTCCCCGGGCTAATGTAGAGATACTCGCCCATCACTACTTATCCTCTTGTAACTTGATCATCGGGTAGAACGGGGCTATTGAGGTATTCTTGCTTAATTTTTGTAAACAAAATGTTGTGATATTTATGTATGCATGTTGGGTTGGTGAGATGATGTGTATGCTTATTTGTCATATGTTGACATTTCTCGTGGATGTTTATGTTATGATGCATGCTTTCTACTACAAGTGTTGATTAAACTGCAATCCAAAATCTCGAGGATCATTTGAGGATGTGGGATCTGAGGATCAAGGACTTAGAGAGGCATCTAGCTCAGGCTCAGGCTCGGAGGCCCACTCGCTTGACTGCATCTGATGGGAGCCGGTCCAGGACTTGCAAGGACTCCATCCCGCTCTAGCCTACATCAAGGAGGATCTAGTAGCCGAGATGTGGAGGCTGACAACCGCATCATTGATACTGAGGATGATGATGATGAGGCCTCGTTGTCGATTTAGATATTCTTTTCCTTTTCTAGGTTCACTTTTAGGACAAATTGATAAGTGGAAAAAGCACCATAAAAATATAAGTATATTGGCTTTGGAATTATTTAATTTAGAGTTAAATTGTAGAAATTATGAGCATTTAAATCTATTTTGTAAGTTGTTGGAAATTCTAACTAGTTTGCTTAAGATTTCTAGTTTTGGGTGTGAAAAGAGAGCTCAGCAAGTCTGCTGACATAACAAGCTGTGATTGGACCTTTGTTGGAACATTTCTTGGAGGGAAATGTGAATGAAATGCATGTTGCCACTTGCCTTTACTTGGCCACTAAGAAGCAATCTGATGGTCATGAATATTTTGTAGTATTATATTATGGCAAGTTGATAACTTGCTTAAGGCTCTTTTAAGTAGTATATAAGGAGCCTCATTTTGCTTTGTAAATCAGCCTTGATTGGCTCACATTCTCTCTACTTTGTTCTTATGCTTTTATTTATTATATATATTTTATTTATTATATATTTACTTTATTTAATGTTTATAATATAATTTCCCAGCAAGCTTGTTAGGCTCTGGCGGTGGCTTATCTTATTGTGTAGATCCTCTTTTAAACCAACATGAATCTTTTATTAGATTGATAATTATTATTTTTAATGTTTAACGGATTTTAGCTAGCATGTGTTGGATTGGGAAGCTAGGAACCGAAAGGTAATGACTAGCAACCTTAGGTCTCTTAGTAATCATCTAAGTTTATACGCAATGAGAGGATACTAAACTTTTGCTAAAGGTTATGGAATTTATTCCAGATGCCTACTTGATCTAAATGCTTAAGATCTAGTCTGTAAGTGGATAACTCCCGCGGTGAAAACCTTAAAGTGCTAAGTCGCAGGATGGTATGTTACACTTAGTTACATGAAAAGCAGGTAAGATACTTTAGATCTATGCACTTAAATATGTTGGAATAAAGGAGAGGAAGCACCATGAACACCACTTAATGGTCTGGTAAAGCTTGTGTTTTTATTATTGTTATTTTATAGCAATCTTACAATCTGCTTCTGCATTCTATAGTAACCTTGCTTTTGTTGCCTTTACTTTATAACAACCTTTCTTTTAATTATTTTTCTCTCACATTAAAATATTGAAAGCTTCTAACCTACTGAATTGCCTATAAAATTACTTACTTTCCTTGCTCTTCGGGGAATGACACTTGGTCTTGCCCCGTACTACTAAACACAATCTAGTGCACTTGCTAAGCTCATTTGTATGTAATTTTATAATTTTGACCTTGTTTGTTTAGCTTGTGTAGTTGTTATGTTCTAAGTGTGCCACCTGATGACAAAGGAAAATCTATCCAGTAAGCTTTTGAGCAAGTAGCATAACGAGTTAAGCAACCTTGGAGCACGATGGCAGATTACGGAGACCTTCTACCCATGAAAAAACTCAAGGATTTTTGTAGACCTTCTTCATCAAGAAATATTTCATGCATAGTGATACCAAATGAAGAAGAATTTTTTGTTCAAATCAAACCCTTCATGATCAAATTGGTGCGATCAAATGTTCAGTTTAAAGGATTACCTTTTGAGGACCCTAATGACCATCTTTATGATTTTCTTATGATATGTAATCTTTTTACTAATCATGGTGTTTGCAATGAAATTCTCTGATTAAAGTTGTTCCCTTTCTCATTGTAGGATAAGGAGAGATCATGGTTCAAATCATTACAACCAGATTTAATCATCACTTGGGAAAAGATGGTTTCAGAATTCTTGACAAAAATTATTTCACCATCCAAGATTGCTAGAATGAGAAATAAAATTTCCAAGTTCATTCAAATTGAAAATGAATCACTCCAGCAAGCTTGGGAGAGATTCAAAGAGCTATTAAGAAGGGTTCCGAATCACGGTTTACTCATGTGGATGCAAATGCAAATATTTGACAATGAGTTAACAAATTATCATAAAAATCAACTAGAACCTTTCAAATGGTGACCTAGAAGAAATGGAGCCAGAAGCAATCTTTTCCCTTATCGGGAAAGTGGGAAAAACTAGTTGCAAATGGTATGTGAAGAAAAAACATTCAAATGATTCAAGAGTTGATGTTGTTCAACAACTTTCAAAGAAAGTTGAGGCATTATCCTAGCAAGTTTGTCAAATGGGGCCTATTTACCAACTTATGGAGCAAACTCAACATATATTCCATCAACCTCAATCTTTTGATTGACAATCTCTATTGTCATTCCTACTTTTTCCGCAACCTTATTTTTCATTTCAATAACCTCAGAGTTCTATCCAGGATCATCAATAGCCTCAATTCTATTTGAGCAATCTTATCAACCATTCCAGTAACCTTAGTGTAACTTTCAGTTGGTTGCACCATTTTTTGAACCAAGGCAACCTAGCTTAGAAAATGTGATGATGGAGTTTTTGGAGAAAACTCAAGAATCAATGAAGAACTTGGAAGCCCAATTTGAGCAACTAATCGACATAGTGATTAGAAGAGATGAAATGGGCATTCCATCCAACACCACTAACTCCATGGAGTATTACAAAAAGGATGGTAAGGTTGTTTATTATTCTAACATGCTTGTTATTGATGATATTTATAATGTAGGTGAGCAAGTTGAAGAGGTTATTGAGCAACACCATGAGCAATTTGATTTGAAGCAACCTCAAGTTCAAAAGCATAATTGAGATATCTTTAAAGATGAGAAGAAAGTTGTTGAGGTGGATATCAAAGGAAAATCAGATTGCTGGCAATCTTTTATTGAAAATCAATTAAAAGGATTATGGAGAGAGGTGCACGTGATACAACAAAATACTTCATACATTAGCCCACCTCATTCTAATTTTATTTATAAACCTCCTTGAGCAACCTTAAGAGATATCGGTGTTTGCTTCAGACACCAATTGAAGCAATTTTAATGAGCTCAATCTCATTTTCTCATTTTTTTTAATTATTATTTTCATTTATCTTTTATTGGTATAATTTTTATTGTGGAATTTTTTTTGTATGTACATAAATCAATTAAGTATGGGGAAGCAACATGGAAAGCATAATATAAACTTTTTGTTGCTCATCATACTTGATTCAATTCATCTTAAACTCACTACAAGTGGTTTGATATTTAAATATATTCTTTCTTCCATTGAAGTTATTCTTTTTCAATCCCTCATACTCACTCTTTAATATGTACTTTCACTTGTGCTCAACAATCTTATATTTGACATATTCATGATCTCAGCAATCTTTCATTCCTCTACTACTTTGATATGCTTTGAGGATAAAGCATTGTTTAAGTATGGGGATGAAGGGTTGAGCCCTAATTTAATTATTTCTCATTGACGTTGTAATGGGAATTTCTTAGTTATTTTGCTTTTATTTTTGTACATGGTTACTGCCACTATTGGTTCCTTGCTTAGATAGGTTGCTAAAATCGAGTTATACCATTTTAAGCATGTTTTTGAATTTTGTTTGTTTTGAAAACTGTTTTGTACAGATTTTGTGATACTTTTATTCTGTTATGAATTTTTTGTTATGCAATTTAGTTTTTGGAGAATGCTAGAGTTTGACATATTGATGATCAAATTACATAAGAAGGATTAACAAAGCCAACAGAATTTATTTAAACTTGTAAATAGAAGCTATTTTTTAATTTCTTTAGCTAAATAAATGCAATTAAGATGTTTTGGTGAGAATTTTGAGCCTTAAATATTGCTTAATTCCTTGTTGAGTCGGCTAGCATAAGTAAATTCTTAATCTAGAACTTGATTCATTTTGTACTTGTTCAGATCATATGTTAATCACTTGCATAAAATGATGAAGGTATTAGGTTCAGCCCACTTTTAGCTAAGAAGCCACCTAATTAAATTTATTTTTCCTTTAAACAGCCCCTTTGAGCCATTAACCAATTTTTTTTAAAAGCCTAAATATTTTAGCCAATTTCCTTTCACTTTGATTTTCCTTTTTCATGCGGATTTTTCCATGAGAAGTTTTCAAATATTAAGCAAGTTTACAAAAATTTATTGTGACTTACACTTTTAATCAATTCTTGGAAATTTGAATAAATTTCAAAATCTTGAAGCGACCTTTTTCCAGCTTATCAAGATAATAAAATCACCGCAAATACCTTGATAAAAACAGTAGTAACCTTAGCTACTGAAATTTTTGATCCTATTATGAATAATCTTGTTTATCTCTTCAAATATTTAGGCTTGCAAAAATTTCATTGCTGGAATACTTAAAAACCTTTTCATGCTTCAAATTGTGCCAATAATTCCCAAAAATATCCTTGAATTTGTACAGTCATAAAATTGTTGCATGAGTCTATTTTTGTAAAAGAAGCTTTGCTCTAACCCTTGATTACTTTCTCATGGTTAAATACCTTACCCAAAATATCTTTTCTTGACCTACTTGACACCAAGCCTACATTACAACACATTTAAAGACCTATTTAATAATGTGTTATGATTGATAGAGTGGTGGAGATGAGACCGATTCTCAAGCTTATAGATTTAAGATTGCTGTGTTTAGCCAAAAATTGATTTCCTTGCATTTTCACTCTAAACACTCATGAGAATTGAGTGAATTCCCTTGCGAAGCACTAAAATTGCATTGATGTCAAGTTATTGACTAATTTGCTCTAAGTTACTTGTCTTAAATTAATTTTATGTAAAGTTAACTTGCTAATGTGGTTTCAATCATCTCATGCCTTAATATTTGTATTCTCTTTGAACTACTTTGTCATGACTTGTTTTTCAAGTTTGCTCTTTCTTTGTTTTAAAGCTTTTTCATGCTTATATTTTCTTCTTTTTTTTCTTTTCCTTTGATATTGCTTGAGGAAAAACATGTCTAAGTATGGGGATTTTGATAAGTGGAAAAAGCACCATAAAAATATAAGTATATTTGTTTTGGAATTATATAATTTGGAGTTGAATTGTAGAAATTATGAGAATTTAAATCTGTTTTGTAGATTGCTTGAAATTCTAACAAGGTTGCTGAAGATTTCTAGTTTTGGGTGCGAAAAGAGTGCTCAGCAAGTTTGCTAACATGTCTAGCTGTGGTTGGACCTTTGTTGGAGCATTTCTTGGAGGGAAAGGAAGTGTTTTTGGAGGGAAAAATGAATGAAAGGCGTGCTACCACTTGCCTTTACTTGGCCACCAAAAAGCAATCTAATGATCATTAATATTTTATAGTATTATATTATAGCAAGGTGACAACTTGCTTCGAGCTCTTCTAAGTAGTATATAAGCAGCCTCATTTTTCTTTGCAAATCAGCCTTGATTGGCTCACATTTTCTCTACTTTATTCTTATGCTCTTATTTATTTTATATATATTATTGATTATGTATTTACTTTATTTAATGTTTATTATATAAGTTTCCAGCAAGCTTGCTAGGCTCTGTCAGTGGCTTATCTTGTGGTGTAAATCCTCAATTACACCAACATGAATCTTTTATTAGATTGATTATTATTGTTTTCAATGTTCCAC
>CATIWQ010069947.1:0-27137 GCA_949673415.1 Euphorbia schlechtendalii | reverse complement strand
TTAATGGGTAAAAAATATTACAAATTGAATGAAAAACAACAATTTGTATAAACTTGCAAATATTCAATCATAAAAGTTTATAAAAATCTTTATGTATGTATGTATGTATGTATGTATGTATGTATGTATGTATGTATGTATGTATGTATGTATATATATGTATATATGTATGCATGCATGCATGCATGTATGTGTGTGTATATGATACATGAACTAGTGCATGGTTAAAAACTGTAAATTGAAAAAAAATCTCCATTCAAGCTTTGTGAGTCGAACCTACAACCTACAACCTACAACATTCAACTCGGGAAACTCAATTGGGAGCCCCATTTTTTGCAGTTGGTTCCCAATCCGACCCTATTTAAAGATGGGGCCATTAATTATAACATCTTTAAATGGGAGTCGTTAGATGGGAGCTTGACACAAAAAGTCGGGCTCTTAGGAAAAATGCTCCTTCAACTCAAGGGATTGACAACTAACCAACTAAGACAGTGCTTACCTTTACTATAATTATATGCACAAATAATATTATATTATAAATATCCGTAAGAAAAAAGCGATAGTAGTTATTCTCGACAACCAGTGTGGCAGCTGTAACCCCATGCCACCCTCTGTCACCGTGTTTGATGTGTAAGTAAGTTCATGAATAATATAAATATTATGGTTAAACCTTATCTATCAATTTAAATTTTTGGGTCAAATGCTTCAATGACACATTTGATAATTTGACACCAACAATACACTAAACTACAGAAGCATTTTTTTTCTCTTTCCCTCTGTAAGCCAAATAAAATTACAAAAGTTAAAATAAGAAAAGAGCGCAAAGATTTTTTTAAAAAAAAGAGAAAGAAGTTGAGTTATTACGCTGAAAAGTAAAAAAAACATATCTTCAAACTTCGAAGTTCGACCAATTGTGAATAATACAACAATGTGTATCGTAGTTGAGTTAGTACACTGACAATAACATATC
Source organism: Euphorbia schlechtendalii (assembly GCA_949673415.1). Taxonomy (NCBI): domain Eukaryota; kingdom Viridiplantae; phylum Streptophyta; class Magnoliopsida; order Malpighiales; family Euphorbiaceae; genus Euphorbia; species Euphorbia schlechtendalii. Next base: position 26,167 of record CATIWQ010069947.1, on the reverse strand, counting down.
TTCGAACTTCAAAGTTTGACCAATTGTGAACAATACAACAATATAGAACGAAGTTGATAGTATTGTTGTTTCTTTCTGCGTGTATTTCTAGGCTGAAAATTTAGAAATAAATAAAAAATATATATAATTGCATTTTCTGCAATTTTTACATGCTTCTAATTAAGCATGATCACTACAATTTAACCTAATTATATTTTGTGGGCTCCTCTCTTTCGCTCTCTGTTTTTTTAATGCATGAATCCACGATTTCTCTTAACCCTTGTTTGGTTGATGATTTTTTCGTGGTACGGTATGGTATAAAATTAAAAATGATTATTTGGTTTCATGATTCTTTTCATAGTATGATATTTTCATGGTTCCGAGTGAAGGGAATTGTCATCGAAAACATAACCGCGTCGGTAAAATTACCGGTTAAAATTTTTTCTAATTCGAATAGGATATTTTCAAGAACCATTGATAGAGTTTCAAAATCAATTTATTTGCATCAAATAAGAACTTATTTGATAGTCTCTTTAAGAGATGGATACTATTAAAATTCTCAAGTGGAAACTCTCCAATCTCACGTGAACGAACTACTATCGAACCGGGAACGATGCTAATCGAATGAACAAGAACAAGAAATAAATTCCGGGAACCCATAAAATCCCAAAAAGCTAAAAGTGTTTCTGTGTGTCATTGCTGCCGATGTAATTCAATTAGAATAGGCTTTCACTTGTCCACGTTTGTTTAGCGGGATTCTTATTTAGGATTTTTTTTTTCTAATTTTGTATTTATCCTAATTAACTAATTAGGCATAAATTAATTTTAATTATAAATCGATCCTTTTAAATTTGTAATTTAATAATTAAAATCCTAAGTTTAATTCCTTAAACAAATCTACAAAACATCTTTTATAACTTGCAAATTAACATCATGAACAAAATTAAAAATTTCAATTTAATAAAATTTAATATCATACTATATACAAATTCAATTAACTTAGATAGCTAATTAATTAATTTAGTGTGAAAATTTATTAATTAAATTATTCAACACATAAATTTATTTAATTATCAATTAAATAAATACCATATGTAAATACATTTAATAAAAATACATAAAAAATATAATATTTAGTATAAACAATTACTACTTTATCTATTAAATAATTTAATTGTCAAAAGTATATAATCAAGATTTTGAATTTACATTTCTATCACCTTGTAGTTATCTTGTGATTACCCAGTTGGATTTTATAGTTATCTTACAGTTATTTCAATTCAACGTAATTTTGTAATAGTTTTACAATGATTTTATTATACTTTATTTATAGTAGTAATAATTAATGTAATCATGTTATATCTATGTGTTTTTATTTATTTATTATGTTTTAAATTTATTTTTGATATAACAAAATTGTATTTTATAGTTATCTTATAGTTACTTTATAGTTCACTTATAGATTTATTCAATATAACAAAATTGTATTTTATAGTTAATTCAAATTGATGTAATTATGTTATATTTTTGCTACAGTTTATAATATGTCAAATTAAATAGTTGTGTTATATATATATGTATTTAATTATGCGTTTTAACTATCTAACAACTATAAAAGAACTATAAAATAAATATGTATTGATGAAAAAAAGTTTGGAAAAAGTATAGCATCATGGATCTTATTTTGAAAGAAAACATAAAGATGATGAAAATATTCTAAAACGGTATGTTGAAAAAATAAAAGGTTTGTGAGATAAATAAAAATAAGAAAGAAGAATTACAAAAAAATGGAGGACTGTGAAAATATAAATATGAATTAGTTTAGAAGATATAAATCTAAATGAATTAAAAAATATATTAATTGTGTAAGATGTCCTACATGTAATTAACTTAATTTTACTATAATGAATAATATAATTTACATTATATTATACCATTAACTAAATTACTTAGAGTTATATAGATTATTCAATTCCATTGACTTGATATGTCAATTAATTAATAATCAAGTCTTGTAACATTGCATGTACAAGAAATTCCAGATCAGTAGCTCTAAGAGAACAATCCTTTGGGTCTGTCCATATATTGGCAATAAAATTCACTCATTGACTGCAAGCGAATTCTATCAAATTATTACAACCCCCAATTGGGATAGAGTACAACCATCTATTAAAGATTTTCAACCCATTAGTTATCTCACAAAGTCTTTTACCATCTGACATCAATATGATGAACAAGAGGCATGGTGTTGTCACTTTCTTATGCAGTTCATCGTATTTCTTGTCTAGAATAAAATGATAAAATAAGTCAATGACTTATTGGACATCCTTATTGTTTGACATGATGTATACCCTAGATGCAATTAGGGCGATATATCTTTATTAGCTACAATGTACAAATAGTTTTCAAATTATTGTTATTAATAATAAAGACATCTTTGTTGTTTATCAATATTTATTTAAATTATGTATCTCGCTTGTATCATATATATGTGCTATTATGTATATGCTCATTAATAAGATAAAGTCCATTACTACTTCATAACGTGAAAGTGCAAGGACATAGTGGGAGCTATGTGGAGTGAGAACTGTACACATGTGTTACAATGAATGATCTAAATATCCCTAGTCATAGTTTTATTGAGACTGGACATCAACGAAGCGGATAGACTAACATGTGTATGCTTACTCCTTGGATTAGATCCATGCATCCGATCTCGCAAGCTGAAGGTGGTACCTTGTGTTAACACATAAATGTATTCAGGTAATACATTGGAGACTACTATAAGACAGACACTCGGAAATAACTATATACATATGTTGGTGTCATGTCTCATTGCAGTAGTAGTATAAATATCCTCAAACCTGAGATATTGGTTACCTTGTATAGGAGTTGATATACTTTGGGTCATACTTATTCATACTCAGGTGATCAAGATAATACGGGGTGATTACGGGTATAGTGATGATCATTCGGTGGTAAGTCGAGTAGTCAAGATGGGATCCATCACTCTTGATATATTGATATAGTGGGAGTTGTACCTTAAGGCCTCTTGTTGAAGTGACAAGCTCATAAGCCTTTGATCAAAGTAAAAGATTGATAGAACGAGTTTCAAGTCAATCTTGATACATTATGGTGAGTGGTGTTCTTCATGAACAAGTCTAACTCTAGGATAGCTAGGGCTATTACATGAGCTAACACTGAATTCGAGCTCAATAAACTGGATGGTACTTAACTTGATGGAAGGAGTGTATTATATTAGTTACTATTATATAATCGGATCAAGTCACAAGCATGTGACGTTTCAAGTATCTAGGGATCATACGCCTTTGCTAGAAAACCCATTTGATCATCTAGATTTATCGGGTATTATATCGGTCTAGAACACTTAGCCTAAAGGTTCCTCGATGGGAAGCCAATTTTTTTTAACCTTTAGTGGCTCTATACTTCGAGATCCTATGAGTTCACACACTTTGGGTCTTTACCGGTCTAAGTATAGAACTTATAGACTGGATCTATGCCGAGAGTATAAAGAAAGTCAAAATCGTTGGATGAATTATTAATTGGTTGGACTAAATAATAAGAATTTTTAAAGGAAGAATAAAATCATGCGAAGCAAAAGGGAAATTTTCCAATTGCAAGTGGGCCCTGCGAACACGGGTTGTTAGCGGGTAAGGCCTGCGTGGTAGCCTCACAAGGATCGAAAAAGTGCTAATGGGCCGTTAGCATGCGCTAGCTAGGCTAGCACATGCCGATAGGCTGCAGGCCCACCGGCACAGCTTGTAAGATCGTTAGGGCTTCCCTTGTGTGGGCAGGTTAACCTATGCAGCCTAGGGCTCCGCACGTGTGACCCGCATGTGCGATGAGGATTTTCCCCATCCCACATTGCTAAAATGGGGAACATTCAGCTCCCCTTCTCCCTATAAATAGGGTTCCTCCTCCTCTTTATTTCTCACTTCTCCCAAGGGACTTTTATGACTTAGCTGATTTCTAGTATGAGAATTGAATTGCGCATATGGTTTTACAAACATGGTTTAAGTTGTTGAATTAAAACTTATAAACATAGGTGAAAGAACTTAAACATGGACCATATTTACTTTGCATGCTATGCAGAGTTTTGGCATAGTGGAATGATTATGATGTACCAATCTTGAGCATGTTCCCTTTGATTAATAATTCCAAATAACCCGAAAGTATTATTATCATAATCATATACATCATATGAGACCTAGACTTGGGCGAGACCAGCTGTACCAATAAAATCCCTAAAACAATATTAAGGTGGTTAATTGTTTTCACGTCATAAGTCATGATACGAACCTTACTAACAGATGTAAGAACATATACATCATGCTTTCCCTTAACATGTGTTTGGTCATGAGATTAGATGGGTTAATGCCTTAACCAAAATGGGTTAGTTGTCAATGTCAGCGGAGCTAATGCTAAATTGGAGACATATTTAAGGAGTCGTACAATTAGGTATGCACATCTCAAGAAACAGAACTCAAATGGACTAGCAATTACATGGGATGCAAATGGACGGGTTCCAACCATGGTTGTGTTCTTATAGCTTGACCTGCTATAGCGGGGGTCATGATGAATGGCTATGGATGCTACCTACCATGGAAAATTGGTTAGACCAAATTTCCCAAATTTAAATAGAAGGGGCTATTTGAATGTCAATGAAAATAGTAGGAATTATGTATTTAATTAAAAACCTTATATAAAATGCATGTACATATACTAATGTCTTAACAATTTCTATCTTATATCTAGGTTGAACAATGGATCCAAACATAAACCTTCGATCAATTCTTGGCAATAAACTAGATTATTCAAATTTACTGATTGGTTCAGGGCGATGAGGATAATCCTCAGATCTGAAAGGATAGTTTATGTTTTGGATGAGCCCCTCCTTGATGAACCTGATATTGATGCCAATGAACATGAGGCATTGGAGAAGCATAGAAAAGATCATAAAATGGTAGCATGCATAATGTTGGAAACCATGACTTCTAAGCTTTAGAAATAACATGAGAGCATGGATTTAGATACCATGATTTTCTATCTTCGGGAGCTCTCCTCAAAGTAGGCCAGGTCTGAGAGATTTGATAAAGAAAAACTCTTATTTGTAACGAAGATGTAGGTTGGTACTTCAGCACCATAGCATGCTCATAAACTATTGGGTCAAATAGAGAAGCTAACTCGACTAGGTTTTGTGATGGATCATGAATTATGTGTGGATCTGATTCTTGCTTTGTTGACTGATATTTACTCACAATTTGTGACTAATTATTATATGAACAAGATTGATGCTACACTGCCCAAGTTGGTCAACATGTTGAAAATAGTAGAGCCTAAGATTCGACAGGATCCAAAGACTTTCCTTTCGGTTGAGAAAACCAAACCTTCCAAGGGTGGGTCTCATTTTGGAAAGGGTTTGAGTACCAAGAAGAAAATCAATAATAAGAAGAAAAGTAAGAAAGGAGCTGCAAACGTCTGCTTCTAATGTGGCAAGGCCGGCCACTAGAAGAAGGATTGCAAGGTTTAGATTTCTGGACAAGTGAAGAAGAAGTCAAATGAGGCATCTACTTCAGGTATGTTCATGATAGAGAGTTTCTCTACAGTTCCTTATGAGTCTACATGGGTATTAGATACTGGTTGTGGTACTCATATCTGTACTTCTATGCAGGGGTTACGAAATATTAGGAGGCATGCAAAGAGCGAAATGGATCTAAGAGTTGGAAATGGAGCACTGGTTGTTGCAACAATTGTAGGGACATATAGCCTTCATTTGCCTAGTGGCCTAGATTTAGTTATGAACAATTCTATTATATTCTTATTGTCACTAAGAATATTAATTGTATTGTGCATTTAGTGGATTTGAGATTTTATTTTCCAATAATAATTATTAAATTCGACATGATAATGTTCTTTATGCTTATGGAATATATGTTGATGGCATTTATGTTATAAATACTAAAATTGAAATTTTAAATATGAACTTTGTTAAGAAATTGAAGTTAGGTAATGAGAAATCCTCATACTTATGGCATTATCGTCTAGGCCATACAAATGAGACTTGCTTAACTACGTTACACAAATGTTGGGACTTGGGCCTAATGGAATGGGAATCCTATGGGGTGTGTGAACCTTGTTTAAAGGGAAAGATGACTAAGAAACCTTTGATAGAAAAGGGTTAGCATGCCACTTGTACTTTGGAAATAACACATTCATATGTATGTGGTCAAATGAGTGTTAACACACATGAGGGTTTCGTCTAATTCATAACTTTTATCGACAATTACTCATTATATGGTTATTTGTATATAATGAGGAACAAATCTAAAAGTTTTCAGAAATTAAAAGAGTTCAGAACCAAAGTAGAGAAAGAGCTTGGGAAAATTATCAAGACCCTTCAAACAGATTAAGGTAGTGAATAGTTAAGCCAAGAGTTTCACAATTATCTAAGGGATAACGGTGTTTTGTCCTATTGGACACCTCCTTATACACCTCAACATAATGGAGTATATAAAAGGAGAAATTGAACCCTACTCAATATGGTTCGATCCATGATGAGCCAAGCATAACTCAGCATGTTCTTTTTAGGTTATGCACTTAAGAGCACAATTTATATTCTAAACATAGTGCCCTTGAAATCAGTTGATCAAAACCGTATGAAATGTGTTATGGTAAGAAACCAGCTCTTTCACACCTGAGAGTTTAGGGATGTCTTGCTTACATACAGAGGATAAATTTAGATAAGTAGGTGATAAGTGTATAATTACACTTATTATCATAATAATTTTACACATTAAACACCGTAGTTTAAGTCATTTTTATACTTCATATAAAAGATTTCACGTGGTATGTAGTTGTTTTTTATGCAAATGTAGATACTAGGTAAATCTTGGAAGTAAAATGATTAAAGTTGGAAATCTATGAGAAAAGAATGAAAAAGGTGCAAAAAGATGCGTGGAACTTAAGGATTTGGCTTAGGATCGAAGTTGTCAAAGATTGGTAAAGTTACAAAAAGGATTCTGAAGAAAAACATAATTCACGATCGCGACAACCATTCGCAGTTATGACTTAGCATTCTTCAAAATAGAAAGTTACCAACCAAGTATTCATGGTCGTGACATGTACTTCACGGTCACTACATTGATGGTTTTTTGGTAAACTCTTCTCAACTATCAACTGCTAGATAAGAACGATCAACTGCCATCAACCACCAAATGAAAAGACACCTTTTGGAAGTCAACCAATCATGAAAAGGTGCCTTTCCATTGTGGATAAGGATAAGCTTCTCATCCAATCACAATGAAGTGATGTAATCTTTCGCCAATGGACACGACTCTTCGCTTAGATAGATGTAACCCTTCATACTCTATAAATAGGGCTCCAAACTCACCAATTTCGTGGGAACAAGTGGTGGATAAAGTGGTGCATGGCATGGTAGACGTGTGGGCATAGATAGAAAATAAAAATATCTAGATTTCGCTACATTCGTAAGTGTTAGCGAGAAAATGTATAAGTGATTCAAACCCTATTTCGATCACTAGATTTCTCTACATATTTGAGCGATTGTTGTATAAGTGTAATTGCAAATCACTTATCAATAAAATTTTTTGTTCTTCAATATTCATTTATTCGAGATTCACAAAGAATAGCATCATAGTAGAGGTTCTGTACGAGTCGATACCAAATTCAAAGTAGATGCAGGAATTGCGGGAATCGATGACTCCCATTAAAGTGTGGATACGGTTTGATCAACTTTAGCTTTCACTTGCATACCTTACAACTTTGCTTTGCTTTCTACTTATACTTTCTATTTCGAAGTTTATGATATGTCTGTGTCATAATGTGTATTTCGTGTTGAGTCTTTTATATTAATCTAGTTATATGCTTTTGAGTTAACTTTAAGAGTAGTTTCAGGGTTAACGAGATTGTGTATAATCACTGGATCTGTGATTATAACGCTGTTTAGTGAGCCAACATTTTTGGAATGGTAAATTTCTAAATATGGCTATGTGAGAGCGACCCGTATTAAGCATAGTAATATTGTTATCCAGGTTTATATAATCATCTTAATTTGTCTGCACTAGATTTAGAAAAGTCATTTCATGTGTTGCTCTGCTGTGAATAATTGAATAATTGAATATCTAGAACCGAATTTGTTAAATTAGTCTAGTGTACGTAATATCTTTGTTAATTTTGCATGTTTTCTTTGCTATACTTGTTCGTAGGGATAATCTATACTGATTTCTTCTACTCTAATCTATATACATTTATCCACCATCATATCCCATCCGACCCAACAACAATAAAACTATATATTTTATTTTCTTTGTTCTGTTACTCTTGTTGGTCTTTAGAACTGGTTCATTCCTTGTGGGTTCGATATCTTTTAAAACTATATCGCAACTATATACTTGCAGTTATCATCATTTTTCTATTTTGATAAGTGGTATTGACAACACCTATACTTTAAAGCAAAACTCTCGCGAATAAGTTATTAAACTTATCAATCGAAAAGTGGCAAACACTCATCCTTGCCAAATTGATAAATGTTGTGCTAATAACGCTCAATTTCAACATGTGCTCAGATTTTAACTAACATCAAACTTGTAATACATAACACTCACAATAAACTTGGACAATTGTTAGTAAAGTATAGGTATGGGTAATGTATAAATAATAATAAAAATCAAGAAAAATTTTCAAATTCTTCGATTTTTTCTATTTTTTTTTTGTTTTTTTGGGATTTTTACAAATGCCCCCCACACTAAAGAACGCAATGTCCTCATTGTGGAACATTTTATTAAAATTGAAAACTAAAAACAAACAACTAGTAACTAATCTAAAAATTTGAAAAAGAAAAAGTAAAGAAAAGGAGAAAGATTAAACCCGACTATTGTGAAGGAGAATCCGGGGGACTACGAGTAAAATGATAATTTTGTTTTTGAAAGAAGGATAATAATTTTCGAAGTATCGATTTATTATTCTTCTTAAGAATCCACATGTCTCTTTCCATTACTCCAAGTTCCACTTGGTAATTGTCTAATTTTTATTGCATGCTTGCCTTCCAATCTTCCGGAGCTTCATCATCTTCTTTTTCATCTTCTTCTACTTCAGGCATTGGAGCTTTTCCATGTTGATGGCTAATGGTTGGATTAGATGGTTTGACGGTAGAATCTTCATGAGCCAAGATTAGCTTCTTGGTGTGGTTGGAGTAGGAGTAGAAAGAATATACACCATCGTTCTCTTGAAGAAGTCAGGTATTCTTCAAATAAGTCCCATCCATATAGCGAAAATATTCACCCAGTTGTTGGACATAGGGGAGTTCACCTCTTGCACCCAAGATGATAGCAGTGATAATTTCAGCTGCTCCAATCTTGTTCCTCATGCTTGTGGAATTCTTCTTCATCATATCCCATATGATATTCATGAATTCTGCTTTTTGCTTCATCAAAGCGCTAGAAAGAACAAACAAATCTTTCTTTTGGACATTGTTATTCTTTACTCTACAAAATACCAAAGTGGAAAGCTATTTGTGGAGAAGAAGAATGCACTCATCCTTAATAAGTTTATTAGGAGAATTTTTGGGATCGAAGACTCTCTTACCCGATAACTTTACCCAAACTCGATTTGGTTGAAAAAAATCCATCATGCTCGATGAATTAACAATTTCGAATCCAAACCATTCACTAATCATCTCTCTTGTGATGGTGTAATGTCGTCCTTGATAACAAAATTGAATCACCCTCTTCCTTGCATCTTCATAGTCGAATGTTAATAGACATTCAAAAATCCAATCTCAATTTTGTGGAAAAAGCAAATCCACAAACTTTGTGAGTCCAAGAGCTGAAAGATAAACCTCCATCTCTCTACGGAGATTCAATGTTTCCAAGAAGACCAAATCTAAGAATATCATTCCCTTGATATCCAATTTGTTAAGCTTTTGAAAGCTTTTGCCTTCTTCTCTTGTCCTTAAAGAGAAAGGAAAATTTCAATTTTTAGACTTGTAACTAAAATAACTTAGAAACAAAAACACAAATGAACATTGTTAAATATAAATATTTACTATTTTATACCTTGAGTAGTCATGGTGAAGATAGAAATTGAACATCAATGTCTTGTTGTTTAACTTTATTTTCAAGATAAGGTTTGCATCATTGACCATTAGCTCGGAATATTTCTCCATGTTCAGATTTCAATTCCAAAGCTCCATTGTCAAACACTTGCATAACTTCATAAGGTCCTTTCTAATGACATTTGAATTTTCCAGGGAACATATGAAGCCTAAAATTATATAAAAGAACTCTATCCCCGACTTTAAACTTCTTTTCCCGTATTTTTACATCGTGCCACCGTTTTGTTTTCTCTTTGTAGATCTTTCCATTTTCATATGATGACAAACGTAGTTCTTCTAACACATTTAAATCCATCTTTCTTCTATCACCAGCTTTTTGTAAATCCGTATTTAAATTCTTCAAAGCCCATAAAGCCTTATGCTCTAATTCTACTGGTAAATGACAAGCCTTTCCGTAAACCAACTTATAGGGACTCGTACCACTAGGTGTCTTAAAAGCTGTTTTGTAAGCCCATAATGCATCATTTAACTTAGTAGACCAATCTTTCCTAGAATTTGAGATAGTCTTTTCAAGAATCCACTTAATTTCTTGATTAGAGATTTCCATTTGATCACTAGTCTGAGGGTGATATGGGGTAGCAATCCCATGATATACTCCATACTTTTGCATCAAGCTTTCAAAAGTCTTATTGATGAAATGTGAACCTCCATCACTAATAATTATCCTAGGAACTCCATATCTACTAAATAATTGCTTAAGGAATTTAGCAACTACTCTAGCATCATTCTTACTATATGCTTTAGCCTCAACCCATTTTGAAACATAATAAATTGCAACCAGAATGTAATTATTACCATTAGATGTAGGAAATGGTCCCATGAAATCTATAACCCAAACATCAAAAAGCTCTACTTCTAAGATGTTTTTCAATGGCATCTCATCTCTTCGACTTATGTTTCCTGTTCTTTGACAATTATCACAATTCTGAACAAAATCTCTAGCATCCTTGAACAACGTTGGCCAATAAAATCCACTCTCTAAGACTTTAGCAGCGGTTTTTGCTAGTCGTCCTCCATATATTCTATTATGGCAATGACTTAAAACTAAAGAAAAGTTATTATCATCTATACATCTGCGAATAATACTGTCGGCACATACTTTAAACAAATAAGGATCATCCTATATAAATGATCTAATATCTTTAAGAAATTTCTTCTTCCCATGAGAATCTAAATTAGAGGATAAAGTATGCGTAACCAGATAATTTGCAAAGTTAGCATACCATGGACTTATAGTATGTTTAACAAACATTAGATTTTCATCGGGAAAAAGTTCATTAATTTCACCAATTTCACCTATAGGTCCCTTATCATCTTCTAGATGAGATAAGTGATCAGCTACGGTATTTTCACTTCCCTTTTTATCCCTTATTTCTAAGTCAAATTCTTGTAAAAGAAGGATCCACCCAATTAATCTAGGTTTGGCATCTTTTTTAGCAAACAAATATCTTAAAGCAGCATGATCTGTATAAACTATTACCTTAGATCCAATCAAACATGATCTGAACTTGTCACATGCATAAACGACTAATAACATCTCTTTTTCAGTGGTGGTGTAATTGAATTATGCAGAAGACAAAGTGTGACTCGCATAACAGATTGCATGCAAATTTTTTTTATACCCTTGACCTAAAACAAAACCAACAGCAACATCACTAGCATCACACATCAATTCAAATGGCAGAGACCAATTTGGTTTAACAAGTATGGGGGGTGCCGAAATTAATGCTTTCTTTAAGGTATCGAAGGTTTTTAAATAATCATTAAAGAAATCAAACTTCACAGCTTTAACTAATAAATTAGTTAAAGGTTTAGCTTCAAATGAGAAATCTTTAATAAACCTTTTGTAAAATCCTGCATAGCCTAGAAATGATCTTATTCCCTTAACATTTATGTGAGGAGGTAATTTCTCTATGATTTCTGTTTTTGCTATGTCTACGTGACTTCCCTTCTCATCTATCTTATGGCCTAATACTATACCTTCATTAACCATAAAATGACATTTCTCCCAATTCAAAACCAAATTAGTTTCTTCACATCTAACAAGTACTTTCTCGAAATTTTCTAGACATTTCTCAAAAAGAATCTCCGTATACTGAGAAATCATCCATGAAAACTTCCACAATATCCTCCACCTACTTACTAAAAATAGCCATAACACACCTTTGAAAAGTAGCCGGAGCATTGCACAATTCAAAAGGCATTATTCTATAAGCAAATGTACCAAATGGACATGTAAAAGTTGTTTTGTCCTAGTCATCTGGCCTAATATGAATTTGAAAATATCCAGAGAATCCATCTAGAAATTAGTAAAATGCATGACCTGATATCCTTTCTAACATTTGATCTATAAATGGTAAAGGGAAATGGTCTTTCCTAGTGGCTGCATTTAATTTTCTGTAATCTATGCAAACTCTCCATCCAATTTTTGTCGTAGCAGGAACTAAGTTCCTTTTCATTATGAACTACAGTAATACCTCATTTTTTTGGAACACATTGAGCAGGACTGACCCATTCACTATCTAAAATTCGATAAATAATTCCTGCATCTAATAACTTAATAATTTCCTTCTTAACAACTTCCTTCATGTGAAGATTTAATCTTCTTTGCCTTTCTATTCTAGGTTTACTTTCATTCTCCAAATTAATAGAATGCATTACTATATTATGTCTAATTCCTCTAATATCGAAAATTTATCATCTAATACTTCTTATTCTATCCTTTATTGTCTCCAATAATGCTTCTTCCTCCAGACCAGATGACTTACTAGAAATGATAATGGGTAGCGTATTGTAGTTTCCTAAAAACGCATACTTCAAATGAATAGGCAATTGATTCAATTCTACTGAGGGTGATTTATCTATAGAAGGTGGTATATGATCATCTTCTCTAACAAATTTTTTGGTTTCAGAGGAATATTCTAAAATTTCAAGGGATTCAGAAGTTTATGACTCTTCATGAGACATAACATGACAAATTTCATCTACCCATGTGTCAATTAAGTTATCAATCATGTAATCTCCACAAAACATATCCCAATGTATATTAGTAAACATTATGACACAAACTAAAATAAAATAACAAACAAACAAATATATAAATAAAATAAAAGCAAAATAAAAAAGTACCGTAGTCCCCCGCAACGATTCCAAAAACTTGTTCGCAAGGTTTTGACTCTACTAACTCTGAGGGTTTATATTTTATAAAGAAGCCAAAAACCTTGTACCCCACTTTCCTACTGATAAGATAAGAGTTTAAAATATGAATAGGTGTTATCAATACTGCTTATCTATATAGAAAAATGGTGATCACTGCAAATATACAGTTGCGATGTAGTTTTATATCAATCCCACAGTGAAGGAACTAGTTCTAAAGATCAATAAGAGGAACGGAACAAAAGAAAATAATTTAATTTATTTTGGAAGATTGGAATGATGGATGTATAGATAAATGTATGAAAGATAAGAGAAGATAAAAAGTATATAGATATTCCCCACGAACAAGTATAAAAAAGAAAACATGCAAAATCATCAAAGATATTACATACACTAGATTAATTTAACAGATTCGGTTCTAGACACTTAGATATTCAACAAAGTTATTATGTTCACTAAACTAATCTAACATAATCAGTTCTAGACACTCAGATGTTCAATGATTCACTGCAGGGTAACACATGAAATGACTTTTCTAAATCTAGCGCAAATGAATCAAGACAATTATATAAACCTGGACAACAATATTACTATGCTTAGTACGGGTCGCTCTCACATAGCCATATTTAGCAAGTTACCATTCAAAAAATGTTGGCTCACTAAATAGCTTTATATTCACAAATCCAATGATTATACACAATCTCGTTAACCCCGAAACTACTCTTAAAGTTAACTCAAAAGCATATAACTTGATTAATATAAAAAACTCAACACGAAATACACATTGTGACACATAGACGTATCATAAACTTCAAAATAGAAAGTATTAGTAGAAAGCAAAGCAAAGTTGTAAGGTATTCAAGTGAAAGCTAAAGTTATCAAACCGTATCCACTCTTTAATGGGAGTCATCAATTCCTACAATTCTTGCTTCTACTTTGAATTCGATCTCGACTTGTACAGAACCTTCTCTAGGATGCTGTTCTTTGTGAATATCAAATAAACGAATATTGAAGAACTAAAACTTTTATTGATAAGTGATTTGCAATTACACTTATAAAACAAAAGCTTGAATATGTAGAGAAATCTAGTGATCGAAATAAGGTTCGAATCACTATACACTATGACACACACATAATCACTCACAATCCCCTCTTGCCACAAAATTGGTGAGTTTAAAGCCCTATTTATAAAGTACGAAGGGTTGCGTTTATCTAAACGAAGAGTCATTTCCATTGGTGATAGATTGCATCACTTCATTGTGATTGGATGAAGTTGTTTGATCTTATCCATAATGGAAAGGCACCTTTTCATGATTGTTTAGCTTCCAAAAGGTGTCTTTTCATTTGGTAGTTGATGGCAGTTGATTGTTCTTATCGAGCTATTGAAAGAAGAGAAGAGTTGACAAAAAACTGTCAAGGTCGTGACTGCGAATGTATGTCGCGATTGTGAATACTTGGTTGGCAACTTTCTGTTGTGAAGGTTAACAAGTCGTGACTACGATATATGTGTCACGATCGTGACATGCCTTTTTCACATGATTCCTCTTTACGATTTCTACTGATCTTTGACATCTTTGATCCTTTGCCAATTCCTTAAGTTCCACGCATCTTTTTGCTCCTTTTGCACTCTTTTTGCATAGATTTCCAACTTTAATCATTTTACTTCCAAGATTTACCTAGTACATACATTTGCATAAAAAACAACTACATACCATGTGAAATCTTTTATATGAAGTATAAAAATGACTTAAACTATAGTGTTTAATGTGTAAAATTATCATGATAATAAGTTTAATTATACACTTATTAAAAACCTATCAACATGAAGGTAAAAAATGTGATTGTTGAAAGAGAAATCCAAAGGGATATATTTCATGTGTGAAAGGATCTGACTTAGAAGCGTGATTACAAAGCTTAGATTTCTAAAAAAGTGAAGAAGAAGCCAAGTGAGACATCTACTTTAGGTATGTTCATGATAGAGAGTTTCTCTACAGTTCCTTACCTGCGTATTGGATAAGGTTGCGGTACTCATATCTGTAATTTTGTACCATGGTTGCGCAATAGTAGAATGCTTGCAAAGAGGGAAATTGACCTAAGACTTGGAAATGGAGTAGGGTTACAACAACAATTGTAGTGACACACATGTTAGATATGATATGCCCTAGAGGCAATTAGGGTGAATATCTTTATTAGTCGCTAATGTACAAATAGTTTCAGGTTATTGTTTATAAATAATAAGGTATATTTGTTACATATTGATGAGTGTTTCTAATTAGGTATCTCATTGGTATTATATATGTGCTATTATTATGTATATATATTCGTTGATATAATAAGATAAACTCCATGATTATTTCATGTCGTGAAAGTGCAAGGATATAGTGGGAGCTATGTAGAGTGATAACTGCACACACGTGTTGCTATGAAAAGTCTAAATATCCCTAGTCATAGTTTAGTTGAGTCTGGACATCAATGAAGCAAAGTAGTCTTACTCCTTGGATTGAATCTAAGTAGCCCATATCACGAGATGAAGGTGGTACCTTGAGTTAACACATGAATGTATTCAGGTAATACATAGGAGAACTTTATAAGACAAATACTCAGGAGTAACTATATCCTTGTGTTAGTGTCACGTCTTATTGCAATAGCAGTAAGAGTATCCTCAAATCTAAGATACTAGTTACCTTATGCAGGAGTTCCTATACTTTAGGTTATACTTAT
The DNA here is from genome assembly GCA_949673415.1 of Euphorbia schlechtendalii. NCBI lineage: Eukaryota > Viridiplantae > Streptophyta > Magnoliopsida > Malpighiales > Euphorbiaceae > Euphorbia > Euphorbia schlechtendalii. The sequence goes on along the minus strand of CATIWQ010069947.1, from coordinate 10,158 downwards.
TCATATACACTAGTAATTAGGATGATACATGTGATTATGTGTATAATGATGATTGTTCGTTGGTAAGCTGAGTAGTCAAGATGGGATCCATCGCTCTTGATATAGTGATATAATGGGAGTTGTACCTTAAGGCCTCTTGTTGAAGTGACACACTCATAAACCTCTGATTAGTGTATGAGATTAATAGAACATGTTTTTCTAGTCAATCTCCATATATAAAGGTGAGTGGTGTTCTTCATGGACAAGTCTGATTCCGGGATAGATACAACTATTACATGAGCTAACACTTAATTCGAGCTCAATAAACTAGATGGTACTTAACCAGATGGAAGGGCTGTATTATATTGGTTACTATTGCAGAACTAGATTAAGTCATAGGCATGTGACATTCCAAGTATCCCGAGATCATAAGCCTTTGCTAGAAAGCCCATTTTATATACTAGAGTTAAAGGATTCCATATCGGTCTAGAACATTGAGCCTAAAGGCTCCTAGATTGGAATCCAAGTTTAGGTCAACCTCTAGCAGCTCTATACTTCGAAATCTTATTAGGTCACTTACAATGGGCCTTCATTGGATTGAATAAAGAACTTATAGATGGGGTCTATACCAAGAATAAAAGGGAGAGTCAAACTTGTTTTGGTTAGACCAATTTTGGTCGGACTAGTATACTGAGAAAGAGGGGAAAAGTTTAATCGAGCCAGAAAACCATGCGTGGGCCTTGCGAGAAATCTCACAAGGGCCCATGAGGCAAGCCTGTGCGAGCGCGAGAGCAATGCTCAGGGAGGCTTAATGTAAGCGAGCTTGCGAGAAACTCTTGCAGGCTCAAGCTAGGTAGGCTTACGAGGTTTCTTGGAAGCCCACACAGCAAGCAAGGCCTTCCCATTGCGGGACTTACCTTACTAATAAGTGTATAATTACACTTATTATCACATTAATTTTATACAATAAACACTGTAGTTTTAGTCATTTTTATACTTCATATAAAAGATTTCACGTGGTATGTAGTTATTTTTGATACAAATGTTGATACTAGGTCAAACTTGGGAGTAAAATGAGCTAAAGTGGAATTCTATGAAAAAAGGGTGAAAAAGGTGCAAAAAGATGCATTGAACTTAAAGATTTGGCTTAGGATTGAAGCTGTCAAAGATCGGTGAAGTTATAAGAAGAATTCTGAGTAAAACTCAATACACGATTGCGATAATCATTCACAATCGTGACTTGTTTACTTTAGAAACAAAAGATTTCCAATCAAAGATTCACGATCGTGACATGTATATCACGGTCGTGACATGGACGGTGTTCTGGTATTATCTTTTTAACTAACAACCGCCAGATAAGCATGATCGATCGCCATCAACCGCCATTAACTACCAACGAACAAACACCTATCAGGAGTCAACCAATCATGAATAAGTGCTTATCCATTGTGGATTATATCAAAGCTTCTCAACCAATCACAATGAAGAGATGCAATCTTTCACCAATGGACACAACCCTTCGTTTGGATAGACGCAAACCTTCAAACTCTATAAATAGGGTTCCAATCCTCTTCAATTTTATGCATTCAAGAAGTGCAGTGAGATAGAGGGAAAATATTAGAGTGCATGAGGGAAATATAGTGTGTGTATAGATAGAGAATTCGCTACGTTCTTAAGTATTAGCGAGAAAATTTTTAAGTTATTCGAATCCTTGTTTCGATCACTAGATTTCTCTATATTCTCGAGCGATTGTTGTATACGTGTACTTGTAAATCACTTATCAAGAAAAGTTTTCATTCTTCAATATTCGTTTTTTTGATATTCACAAAGAATAGCATCCTAGTGGAGGTTCTGTACAGGCTGAGACCGAATTCAAAGCAGACGCAGGAATTGTGGGAATTGACGACTCCCATTAAAGAGTGGATACGGTTTGATCAACTTTAGCTTTCACTTGCATACCTTACAACTTTGCTTTACTTTCTACTTATACTTTCTATTTCGAAGTTTATGATATGTCTATGTGTCGTAATCCGTATTTCGTGCTAAGTCATTTATGTTAATCAAGTTATATGCGTTGGAGTTAATTTTAAGAGCAGTTTCAGGGTTAACAATATCATGTATAATCACTGGATCTGTGATATAACGCTGTTTAGTAAGCCAACATTTTTGGTATGGTAACTTGCTAAATGTGGCTATGTGAGAGCAATCCGTACTAAGCATAGTATTGACATTGTCTAGGTTTATATAATTATCTTAATTCGTTTGTGCTAGGTTTAGAAAAGTTATTTCATGTGTTGCTCTTTGGCGAATCATTGAACATCTGAGTGTTTTGAACCGAGTTTGTTAGATTAGTTTAGTGAATCATAACATCTTTGCTGAACTTGCATGTTTTCTCTGCTATACTTATTTCGTAGGGAAAATCTATATATTTAGATTCTCTAATCTTTCATACCTATATTTACTTATTCTTCATTCTAACCCTCCTATCCAAAAATATCAATACATATTATTTTCTTTATCCTTTTTTCACATTTGATCTTTAGAGCTAGTCCTTCCCTATGGGATCAATATCTTTTAAAACTACATCGCAACTGTGTACTTGAAGTTATCATCATTTTCCTATTTGATAAGGGGTATTGACAACACCTATATTTCATGTGAACAAGTTTTTGGGACCGTTGATATTTAGCCAAACTCTTTGCGTAAAAGTTATTAAACTTATTAGTAGAAAAATGGTGAATAGCGAGCGTGACATACATGTCATGATCATGAACATTGGTTTGTAACTTTCTATTTGTGAAGAATGACAACTCACGACCGCAAATAGGTATCACGATCGTGACATGTGGTTTTCTTTATGATTCTTCTTTGCAACTTTGCAGATCTTTGACAACTTCAATCCTAAGCTAATTCCTTGTGTTCCACGCATCTTTTTGCACCTTTCATTCTTTTTGCATAAAATTCCATCTTTGATCATTTCACTCCTAAGATTCACCTAGTTTCTGCACTTGCATTAAAAATAACTACATACCACGTGAAACCTTTTATATGAAGTATAAAATGACTCTAAACCATATCGTTTTATGATTGAAAATATCAAGATAACCACACTTAACTTTTGCCTTGTTCTCAAGGTAAACACAACAGAATTGTCTAAAATAGTAATTCAAGTTCGTACCTCATTTTGTGAAATACTATTGTAGTGGATACCACATTCCCATGTTGCATAAAGTTCAAATAAAAGTTCGAAATTTCCCACATATTAGTAATGTTCAATTTATATAGTTCAGTTGCATACCTTTTCTCTTAATGGAGGGTTAACTGAATTGCATCTTCATATCAGCATTATATGCTTGCTCGAAATATTTCCTTCTCTCAAGTATAGTATAAAGTATAAAGGACAAAGACACTTTGGAAAGATTGATCTCAAGGTATTTTAGGTAACTAAACACTCTTAGTGGTGGCATTTTATGCTCCATACTACACTCCCCTTTTTTAGTGGTTCCATTTTATGCTCCATACCACTTTCTATCATTTTTTTCTTTTAAGCATATGTTTTTGAAGTACAAATTTGTACTTTGCACCCATTTCAATGCTACTTTTTTCTTTTTTCACTCATTGAATGGTTGTAGTTTCTGTTGCGTACCATTCCTCACCTTTTGCATAACTCATTGGTTATCCTCTCTTTCTTTTGATTTTTTCTCTCTTAATACCCTCATCCTTTATTGATCACTTTCAAACTATTATGGCTATAGTTTCCTTTCACTTTAGACACACTTAATACTTATAGGACGTATTCGAGAATAGCATATAAAACTCATAGTAAGAACACTACTAGATATTACTCCACAACTAACTTATCAGTAGCATTAAACTAAAATTATATAACTTATATTAATTCATGTTGCATTGAAATATATATCAAAACTTACTTGGAATGTTGCTTTTGAATGTTACTCACCACTCTTCCTTGCCAAATGTTAAATGTTGTGCCAAAAAGCGCTCACACTCTCAACATGCGCTCATACTCGAAACAACTTGTTCGAAATATGCACTAACATCAAACTTGAAATACCTAACACTCATAATAACCTTGGAACATATGTTAGTATAGTATAGGTATGGATAAGGTACAAACAACAAAAAATAAAGAAAAATTTTCATATTCTTTAACTTGTTTTTAATTTATTTGATTTTTTGGGATTTTTGGGATTTTTTACAAATGCCCCCCCACACTAAAGAACAAAATGTCCTCATTACGAGTGACTTTATTGAAAAATGAAAATCTAAAAACTAAAAACAAACAACTAGTCTAAAAATTGAAAAAGAAAAGAATAAACCCGTTTATTATGAAGGAGAATCCGGGGGACTAGGAGTAAATTGACAATTTTTTTTTCTAAAGAAAGATAGTAATTTTCGAACCATCGATTTATTACTCTTCTTTAGAATCTTCATGTCTTTTTTCATCACTCAAAGTTTCACTTGGCAATTATCCAACTTTTGCTCATATTTACCTTCCAATCTTCAAGAGCTTCTTCTTTTTCTTCTTCATCTTCTTCTTCATTCATCGGAGCCTTGCTAGGATGATGTTGAGCAATAGGATTATATGGGCCGGCAGAAGTGTCTTCATTAGTTTGGATTAGTTTTCTGGTGTGGTTGGAGTAGGAGTAGAAAGAAGAGGTACCATCATTCTCTTGAAGAAGTCTGGTATTTTCAAGTAGTTCCCATCCATATACCGAAAATATTCACCCGGTTATTGAACATAGGGAAGTTCTCCTCGAGCTCCCATAACAATGGTTGTTATAATTTCGACCACACCAATTTTGTTCCTCATTCTTGTTGAATTCTTCATCATCATGTCTTATATGGTGTGCACGAACTTCGGTTTTTGCTTATTCATCGCGCAAGAAAGAATGAACAAACTCTCTTTTGGACCTTTGTGTTCTCCACTTGACAAAATACCAAAGTGGTGAGGTATTTGTGAAGTAGGAGAATACATTTGTTCTTAATGAATTTTTTTGGTGAATTGTTGGGATCGAAAGCTCGCTTACCCATCAAATCTATCCAAACTTGATTTGCTAGAAAAGAATCCATCTTGCTTGATGAGTTTTCAATTTCGAACCCAAACCAAGTATTCATCATGTCCCTTGTAACGGTATAATGTCTACCTTGGTTGAGAAATTGAATGCCCTCTTCTTTTTATCTTCAGAATCGAATGTCACTATACATTCAAAAATCCAATCGTGATTTTGTGGAAATCGCATCCCCACAAACGTGGTTAAACCCAAATCAGAGATATACATCCCCATTTGCTCATGGAGGCCTAAAGTCTCCAAGAAAACCAAATCAAGAAAGATCATACTGGTGATCTCCAATTTGTTCAAAACTTAGAATCTTTTCCCCTCCTCACGTGAACGAATAGGAAAAGGACAACCATATTCTTGCTGATAGTTTGAGATTTCTCTTTTATTGGTGGCTACCTGTGAGCAGGCAACACAGAGCGGTGGGCCGAGAGGGCGTGATTTCATAGGCGCGGTCCACTGGGGTGTTTGAAAAAAGGTGCACTGGGTTAGGGACCCTAGAAAAAGGTTGAAAGAGAAGGTGAAAACAATTTTAGATCGATTCAAACTAGAATCTGCTGTCTCTTAGTGTGGAGTTGCCACTTGGATTAGCTCTTTCCAAGAATTAGAGTCTTGTGAGGCTTAACATCTGGGGGAAGGCCCACCAAGACACAGAGATTCGGGTCCGGGTTAAGTTGCTTATTTCTTAAGTGATCACATTAAATTACATCTACAGAAAACCGTATTTTCTTAGTTATACATATTCGCACTTTGGTCATTTTTAGAGTTTATATGCATGATTCACGTAGAGAAAAAGCAGTATATCCATCCACAAAAAAGTAAGTAAATGCAGAAATAAAGGAGGAAAATAAAAATTACAAGGCTTCTAAAAATCGGGGGATACAACCGCCCGCTAACCTATTAATTACATTTCCTCAAAAATATGTGCAATACCCGAAGGAAAAATAAAATCCTAAACATACATCTAACCTGCATCCACAAAGGTTAGCACAAGGGATATTACATATGTTCGATTTGATTTTAGCGAGGCCCATGTGGCCTAATTAAAACATCGGTGATTTAAAGTTGTTATTTTAAATAAAAATTCTTCATTTTTATTTACACGTATGCTGATCAATTTTATTAGTGAAAATGATCGCATGGCAAAAGGTGAGGTCTATTATCTGGGAATAATTTTAATTCCCTTCATTGGGGTATTCTAACATAAAAATTAAAAAGAAATAAAGTAGAAGATTGAGAAGAAGAGAATTATTACCATATTTACAATAATAAAAAAATAATTCCTAGGTTCACAAATAAAAAATCAGAAATTGATGAAGCAGATGATGAGCTCGAAATTCGCAGTTCTAGGAACTCAGAGGATTACCCTTACGGTATGAATCCACTTCGGCGTATCCGTTCAATCCCCGGGAGCGTTCCTCATTTGTTTTGATTTAATTGTAGTTTAATGTGGAAAAATAAGTGTTTATTTATCCAAAAAGATAATCAGACTCTTGTTCTAAATTTGTTTCAGACCCGAGAATATCTGAGGATATTTGAAGAAAAAAAAAAGATAAAGAAATTTTATTTTATGATGAAGAAATTTGGGATTTAAATGTGTTTTGGATCCAAGAAAATATTAGAAGAAAAGAAAACATTTGTAGTATTTGTCTGTGTTTTTTTATCTGAAGAAGAGAATTTTCTCTGAATTTTCGAGCCCCCTTCAATCAAAAAATGTCCTACTATATATAGATAAATCCCGGAAAATCCAAAAAAGGCAAAAAAAGTTTGGTGGGGTCGCTAGAAAGTTTGGCGACCTCGCCAGAGAGGCTAGCGATCTCGCTAGCCCCTTTGGAGAGCCTCGCTAATGAGTCTGGCGAGCCTCGCCAAAAATGGCAAGGCTTGCCTCGCCAGTGGGTCTGGAGAGGTTCACCAAACCCCTAGTGAGCCTCGCCACTGTCTGGCGAAGTTCACCAGTTCTTTGGCGTGCCTTGCCATGCTCTTTACGAGGTTCACCAGGACCTCTAGCGAGGCCAGCTCCGGATTTGGTTCTCGGTGGCGTTTTCAAATTTTTTTGTGTATTTTTATATTTTTTAGTCAATTTCTGAATTAAAGTCCTTTTAAATTCAACGACAAGGAAGACTCCCATTTGAAGATCATTGGACAGTTGAAAATCGTTTGATTCAAAGATAAATATCCCAAAAATCCATCATCATTGTATGCGCGAGCTTGTATAAAATCCCATGCTTACAGCTGGCCCTCGTGTGATAATTGCTGGTTGTATAACCAGTATGATCACACAAAAAGAGTGTAGGGATAGAGAATTCCTAACCAGTGTGGTTGGTGACATTTTGTTCCCAATTGGTGATAACATAAGCCTTCCTTTCTGGCGCTGTGTCTTCATATGGTTATCCGTTTCTTTCTTCTAAATCCCTTAGGTGCTTGGTGCCCCTTGTGGGTGGGTCGACCATTTCTTTCTGCGATGTCCCTATTGAATTCAGCAACCGTTTCATTCTTAGGTTGATGAATGAGACTGTTTCTTTCTTCAGCCATCGAGATAACTTTTTCCTTCTTCGATTATGTTTTGTGGTTCCTTAATAGGATGTTGACTTGTTTCCTGTGACAAGTAAGAAAAAAGATAATGTTAATACATTTTATGATGAATGTTTTAATTATTTGATTGAGTTTATACGAAGAAAAAAATTTTTCCCCTTCAATCAAAAATTAAAACATGATAAGTAAATAAGTTCAATAGAAATTCGGGGATGTCCTGAAAATTATTCCATTGCTTTGTGATATCGCAATGTTGACTTTAGGCTTGAGTGGCCCATCATCTTATTTGTAGGTTCCTCATTTGGAGGTGCAGGTTCTTGTTTACAGGGATAGTGTTACCCCGATTCGACATCATTTTTGCCTGTAAATATCATGATACGAATGTAATGTATGCATGTTTTTATGCATGAACAATATTTATCATATGATGTGTGTTCGCTTGTTATAGGCATCGTGGGTTTCATCCATTGAGGAGCCTTCTCTTATGCTAGTGCATGGTTACCCCTAGGGTTTGTCTTATTGGGGATTCCATTGATGACTTCCTCAAAGCGACGACCACGGGTTCGTTGAATCAGGTTCAAGTTCATGGCTTGGATATGATTTGAGGAAAGTCTGGATGAATCATTGATCTCCCATTGTGTCGGCGTTGATCGTTTAGAAGCCGTTTTGCTTGAAGTGTTGAAGGTATATGATGCCTCATACCATTCCGAGGAGGAGATGATGAATTTGATATTTCTTTGGTTCTAAGTTTTGGATAGATTGCCCTTGCGAGTTTTCAATCTATCGAACTTGTCTTAATTTTTGCCTGTACTACCCTTTCAGGTTATCAATCTAGCAGACTCATTTTTCTTTATTTTATTCTTTTATATTTTTTTTCATTTTTTGGATATTTACTTCTGACATTCTACCAGTGGTAAGCGAGCAATCAAGATAAGCATATGCATAAAGATTTAGCAAATAACAATTCATTGATGAACTTAATAGGGGTATAAATGTTTCAAATGATTTGACTCCTCCCATCAATTAGCCCTTTTAGGATTTCTAACCAATGTGGTTCTCTCGATGTCCTAAGTTTTGCCTGAGTCACCCTTTTCGGGTTTTCAACTCAGCGGACTATTCTTTTTCTTCTTTGAAAAGAAGCCCTAATTTTTGCTCAATTAACCGAGTTTTAATTGACAGGCTAATTACAAATCCATTTTATTTGTTCGTATCACTTTTTATTGATTTATTTCTTTCACCTATGGGTGATAGCAATTGTTTAAGACTTGGTTTATTTTATAGATCATTCGTCGTCCATGTCCATGACTTCATTTGTTGTATCGTTCGGCATTTCTGACTGAATGGTTGGTGCTCACGCCTCTTTTTTAGCTTAAGGTGTATGTGATGATGAATCTTGATCATCGGTGTTTCTTTCGATGGTGCGATGATTTCCCCACCAATAGTAGCCAACTTTGCAAAGGAGTTGTTGACGTGTTCAACAATCTGACTCCTTTTTATCTTTATCATTGAATCTTATTTGATTATCCCATGAATGATGGTGATCCGTGTGATGGAGTTGTTGACGTGTTCAACAATCCGACTCCTTCTTTGTGGCATTGCACTGGTTGTTTCGTGGTGATGGAGTTGTTTGACGTGTTCAACGATCCGACTCCTTCTTTGCGGCATTGTGCCTATTGTTTGGTCTTATGAATGGATTTGTTGACGTGTGCAATGATCTGACTCCTTCTTTCTGACATTGAGTCAATTGTTTGGTCCCAACTTACTTGGTCGACATTTTGGCATTATTCTAGCTCTGATCCTTTTTATCTTTGCGTGCTTCATTCTCTTGGTTAAGTCAGTGGATGTTTCATGCTTGGAGATCTTTCCATTAATCTTTCATCCTTGTATGACGAGGTAATTGCTATCACGCATTGTCTAAGTACATGTATTTATCTCTTCTCTCAAGAGTCAAATCATTTGAATTTATTGTGGGGAATCCATTTATACCCAAATTAATTTCATAAAATGATGTGTCACGTGTGCTAAAAACATTATGTATATGTTTATGAGAATGTGTTATGTCATTGATAAAATAAACAATGTTCAATTTATTTAAAAATAAAAGGCCCCATGGGCAAAGTAGCTAAACGCTAATTTATTACATAACCATTCATGGGTGCTAAACCCCCCAGATGTGTCCATGGATTCAAAGTTCTCCATCCTATCCGCCTTCTCAAACACTTCTTGGTAGCTCGAGAAGATGTCTAACCCAAACTTGTTCCTGTATGATGGCAGTGCACCGTCCAATAGCTTGGTTGTCATCTCCGGTAGAGTTAAGCGAGCCCTAAGCCTGACCTGTGTGGCCATCCAGTATGCATAGTAGGATTTAAAGCTCTCACCCTACCTATGCCTTATAGACTCCAGATGTTGCATTGTGGTTTCCATTTGAGAGTTGAAACCATAATGCCCCAGCATAGCTTGAGCGAGGCTATTCCAATCGATAGCTATATCCAGTGGAAGGTGGCTGTACCATTCATTGACTGGGTGGCCCAAGGTGACAACGAAGAGCTTAGCCATCATCTGTTCG
>CATIWQ010069936.1:0-14302 GCA_949673415.1 Euphorbia schlechtendalii | reverse complement strand
TTTTTTTTTTTTGCTTTAAAAAAAACAGGCTCGCTAATTTATAATTATACATGAAAGGATTGGTGTCATATATTTGTCAATCTCCCAACCAAATACGGTACACGCTTTATTGGATGGTTCACGTGTTATTGGTTTTGCTTTTGTTACAATCATGGAAATCCATTTAAGTATAGTATGTTTCCACTTTCAACACTCCTAATTATAGTTGCTTTAACTTAGTTATTCACCAACCTGCATCATTTTCAAATTTCTAGATATTTTGCCTACACACATTAACTAATTAACCACGTGGTAATGCACAATTAATTTAACATATTTAACTCCTGAATCAGTGTCAATGAAGATTTTTTTATGTCTTTACATTGAAATACATGTCCCTTACACATTTAGATCTAGCTAGCTCGATTGATTGATTGGTACGAAAATGGAAGCCTGAGATACATCAAGTTCAAATATATTGACGTTTTTGCATCACTTAGTATCTGATTGATTGGTTTATTATAAAGATTGTTCATTTCATGTTGCTTTTGTTATCATGTATTGTTGAATACTTGTTTGGAAGATTTGAATAGAATAGAATGGAATATAATTGAAAATGAATGGAAAATATGAAAGTTTTTGTCTAGAATCTAACATCGGAGAGAATAGTCATTCGTAATTACTATAAAAATAATGGAATAGTTATTCCTCATTAAAATGAATGAATAGTTATTCTGTGATTTATATAGTGACTAGATATATATATTCCCTCCGATATCTCCTATCTTTCAATTCATTTTCTATTCCATTATATTCTGCGAACTAAACAACCAACCAAACAAGTCAGAATAGATTTCCTATGTTGTTTTAATGAATTTGGTTTTGTTTCATTATTACATCTCTCTCTCAAAAAAAAAAGGTGTGTTTTTTCATTATTTTAAGAATGTATAATTCTTCCCATCCTAGTTTTATATTATCTATTTCATCTTTTGTTCAAAAAAAAAAAAGAAAACCATCACCAACCTACTATGTTCATTTCGCCTCCTAATTTTTAAAAATATCCACGTAACCTTTTCAATCTGGTAAAAATGCATCAGTTTTCTTATTGAACATTACATACCAGCTTGGAAGAAAAAAAATTCAGAAAATGACATTTTTGAAAAAACAATCATAAGTTAACATGTAATGATCTTGAAGAAACCGTTACATTTTTACAAAGTTAAGAAATACTGATTTTTCCAAAGTTTAGATTGAAATGAGATTGATGGAGTTTTATGAAAGCATTAGATTGACAGTCGAAATGAGATTAATGGAGTTTTATGAAAATATTAACTACCGCCCATCTCTCTCTTTTTACAGGTATATGAATGAACTCTCTCTCCTACTACGTACCCTGAATTGTCTCTTTCTCCTTTAATATTTATTCTTCCCTCTCCTCCATCATTCTTCTTTTTCTAACATATTTTGGAAAATAGAAAAGCCATAAACTAACATTATTGTACGCAACCTCATACCAAATATCTGTCTTTCCCCCACCTTTATAAATATCTTCCCTTTTTCGTTTCTTTCAGCATTTTTTTACAATCATTCTGTATGTTACTGTTTACTATACTAGTATTTTAAAACAATTCGTCCAGCGTGCCACTATCTAGAAAGTTTTAGAAATATCTCAGTGTATATAAATTCATTTGCAATGTATAGCACAAATACTAATCCAGAATATAATTTTTTTTATTTTATTTTCATAATTAATAAATGTGTATAATTATTTGTAATAATATAAAGGATTCGATCGACACCTCTAATGACTGTTTTCCATATAAACAAAGAAAATAACTAATCTAAATGTATTAGGATATAATTGTGAAATAAACGACAATATAGGCAGATGTGAGCTTTGAATGTGATATTTATATCTAGGCTCCGATTTTTTCGATTTATAGATGAACTGAAATAAATTTTTTATAATATAAACATATAAGTATGTAGAATTGAAATGAATGAAAATATATCAAACGACATGAACACAAGACATGGTAGAAAATATTTTGATACACTATATATTATAATATTAAATGTCAATATAGCACTAATATAATCATAATTAAAAATCAGAAGGGGAGAAATTAATTAACAATTTATTAAACGGAAAGAAGGAAAAGATGATAAATTAGGTAAAGCATCTGTCTCAGTTGGTGCTTTAGCTAGGTGCAACTTCTTCTTCGTTACCATTATCTCTTCCATTGTGTTCATCAATTCTGTTCTCAAGCTGTGGGACCACCTGCCACACATCAGACCTTATATTAACCGTGTTTTAAATGTCGGTTATATTGAATTTTTCAAAACAACATCTCAATTTTAGAGGGTCAGGCGGTTATGGGAGGGGTGGAAATCAATATTTTCTTTGAGTTAATATTTTCTGTGTGTGATACACCCACAAAAATTTTCAATTGAATTCATCATTTTAGTATATTAATAAATTAAAAAATGTAAAGATAACAAGTACCCGTCTATGCCCTTGTTAATCCCGCCTAGGCCGGGATAACCCTAGCTATTTAAAATTGTATTATTTATTAATACCACAGCCTTTTTAAATTATATAAAACACACAATAAATAAATTTGCATCTCTAGTACGAGATTGAGTTTATGGAACAATAGTTTTTTTAACTAGAAAAACAATAGTATCAAATTGGCTTTCAGATAAGTTTAAACTATCGCTTTACTATCAGTTTGTCTTAATAAACCAATTAACATATTTTTATTGGATCCAATCAATGTATAATTTCAATATGTTATTGTAAATAGTACTTGCTTGTGACGATTGACATGTAAATCTATTTAGTGGAAAACAACTTATTCTTGTACTTGTATTAAGAAGATATTATTAATACACATTCAGATATTATATTTGGAGTCCTTGTTTAAGAAACGGACAAGTCAATATTTTACTAAAGATAATTATTTAACGCCCGCAAGTTGGCCAATCAAATTAACCAATGCATTTTTTCACATTGTTTTCCCAAACTATAACAAAAATTCCGATTGGCTGTTATATAAATGCATGAAAATGCGAATTGTGGGCTCCATAAACCAAATGCAAAACATTTCTCCCAATCTGATTGATGATCATCACAAAAAAATCAACGGTCCGAAATCTATTCCAATTTAAATGAAAATAATACTTAGTAAGAACATGCAAAAGTGAACCTGATCTTGAGATGCATCGGAGGGCTGAGATTGATGATCAGAAGACGATAATCTCTTTGTTCTCCGATCGAGTCTGTTCCTTTTACCGCCATTACTGTAACCTACAAAAGCCACAATTCATTCCTGATGACGAAATAAAGCGCATAAAAATATCTTTGGCATATTCGAATTTTAAGTGTTTGTTTGGAGTTGGAGGCTAGCTAGCCACGTCTCATTTTCACGCTATAATTATTCCGGCCAAACAGATCTCATCAATTAAGCGAGCTCAATTTACAAGCATGAATCGATTCACGCCGTAATGCACCGTAAGCCAGTGGAAAGGGCCGTTATATTTATACCTGAGGCCGATTGCTTTTTAGGTCTCTGAGATTTCAAATCTAGGGTTGATTCTGAGCTGTCCGGCAAGTAACGGTCGAGACGGAGGGGGCGGCCGTTATCTTCGAGCATTGTGTGGACGAAGGCGGCTTCCATTGAGTTAAGGAAGTGGAGATGCTTTTCGTTTGTCCACTGACCGGTTTCTTTGCCGTTCGGATCCATTTCGCCGGCCGGGAAACAGATTCCTGGTGCGAATAATGAATTTATTTAGAGTTTTTAATGTGCTTTTACCTTTACTGCAATTTCCTCTTTTTTTCTTTTTAGTTTGATTTTGTAGGCTTCAAAGGCCCTATATATAGACTGAGCTGCTTTTCTTTTCTCTCTTTTATTTTCATTTTGCCTCTCTTGATTTTTATTGTACGCCTGAGAGTGTGGAAATCAGTTACTCGCTCTATCTGTCCAACACATGGATGTCAACTTTAATTAGCAAGAATCAAATTGTTGATTTAATGTTAAACCCCTCAATCTCACAAAATTTTCTTTTTGCCCTTTACCTCTTGTATTGTTCTAATGAAAATGAAATATAAAATGCACTGTAAGCTTGTTTGTAAAATAAATTAGATTATTCAATTGAAAAATTACAATAAAATTTATCTTTTTCTCACATTACAAAAGTTTTTTTTCTTGCTAAAGGCTCAGGGATATACTTACTTGAAAAGCAGCTTAGGAATGATATAAATTTTGAGCTATATGTTTTCATTTTAGAATAAAACAAGACGCAAGTCAGTTAAATTATCAAAAATATACTACCTCTATTTTTTATAATTCGCTTGATCGTGATCATCAAACTAGATATAAAAAATTATAACAAAACTGAAATGTTTAATTCAATTTTTAAAATTTTATGCTAAAATCTCTTTTTTCTTAGCTACAAGTTTATAATTCCATCAATATATAATGTATCTCATGATTAAATATAAGGAAATCATAACAATTTTGAACAATGCATTAAAATTCTAACTTTTGGCAATTAATAACAGCAAAAAAAAAGACTAAAAAACAATTGAAATGTTAGATGGATCAATAATTTTTGTTGCACTATATTAAATCACTTACGAAATTCATTTCATTTTTTTTATTTTGCAAAGAAAATTTATTATTTTATACGTAAAATGAGTTAAATGATAATTTATTAGTTTATAATATAATAATGGAATAAATAATTAGATATGGATATATACACTCAAGTTGAAATATACATTTGAAACTTTAAAATAATTGAAAGTAATTTTTTTGATATAAATTCATAATAAAATTGTACATGAATATTAGTATTGAAAAAGAAATAATAAGCTAACAAACTTGAATTTTTATCTTTTTTATATATGATGCATTATCTTATTATTTTATTTGTAAAAAATAATGAAAGCCTTTACCATTAGATAAATTTGACCAAATCGTGGTTTTTCTCAAATTAAGTAACTATAAAAAATTCTTAAGACAAAAATAAAAACTTCAAGAATTTTTAAAGAGTTGCTAAAAATGTAAAATGTGGGTATGAGGAAGAAAGTGAATGATGGGGAGAGCGAGTATGGAAATGAGAGTGTAGAAAGTGGGTGTGGGATACAAAAATGAGAATAGATGAAAATATCTAAGATAAATATAGGATCGAAAAGGAAAGATATTTTGAGGATGAAAAAAGTAAAATTCGATAAAAAAAAAAACAGAAAAAAAAAATGGAAAATTTTCTTTGATTATTATAAAATGGAAAGTTTTAGTATTATTAATATTATATGGTGCTGACAGAGACCTTCCGTTATCGTCTTGGATCCTTTTTAAAATTTTAATAAGTTAACGTCCCTATATAACAATCGAGTTTACATAAGTGTCCTTGGTCAAAGGTTCATCCAAAAAGAATGTACGATATTTGTCGTTTTCTCGCGTTCTAATTGCAATTTGCAACTTCCAACACACTCCCACATTTTTGTTGACCCGTTTTACCCTTTTTCATTCAAATATTTTTTTTATAAATTTGAATTTTTTTAGAAAGTTGATTTTTGAATTCAAAATCTTACAATTTTGTTTTAAAAGATATATTAATCTCTGTTTTTAAAAGTGGTCAAGGCGGTAGTCTAGACGGAGTTTTTTAAAGCATCGCCACTATTTTATATAATCAGGCGATTAAGGTAAAAAATGTTGTCAAAACTCAAAAAAATATCATCAAATATCAGAAAAGTGTCATCAAAGTTTAAAAAAATGTTGACAAAGCTTAAAAAAATGTCATCAAATTCCAAAAAACATTGCCACATGAATTTTTAATTTTATTGTATCAAAATTTATGTGTTAATTAAATTTATTATTCAAATTCATTAATAAATATTAAAAATTTTAATATATTAATCCAACTAGCCCCGCCTAGGACTTTATTAATCTCCGCCTAGGTCTCCTGAGGTTCTAGTCGTCTGACCAGCGCCAAACGTCTCTTAAATCACTAGTATTAATTGAGTTACACTCTAGCTGGTGGTGTCTTGTCTTAGTTTTAGGAGTTAGGACAATACAATCAGAAAACAAAGTTTGTGCGTACACCTTCCATTTTGAAAATATGTTAGAAGTTTTTTTTTTTTGTTTGATTTGTAGTTTGGTGTATTTAACTAATTTAATTTAAATTTATATCAGTGTAAATTGATAAATATTTAATTAAATTAAATTGAACTAAACAGATATAATGTGAAAAGAACACAAACAAAGTTACATATCTATCAAAGATCCATCTAAATTTATGCGATAATGGGTTGTGTATAGATAAGTTCACATGTACGGTACCTACCTAACCCGATTCATGCTTGCCTCCATGACCTAAATTCAGACACTCATTGTTTGATACGTATGATCATATGATCAGAGCCTACTAAAACTGGAGTTTTATGGATTGGACACACTGTCTATGCAAGTATCCGAGTTTGGCGTGAGCAATAATTTGCTGGTGGAATAAAGCAAAAATTGGAAATGTTTGTCGAACCTACTGATTTGAAAACCCAAACTACTTTATAATCGATATGCATCCAATAAATAAAATAAACTATTTTTTTAAGGGATGTATTCGGCTTAAAATGAAAAACTCGTAAAAAGTTTGAAGGAACTGTAGAGAACAAATGAAGTTGGGAAAATGAGAAGAAGAAAAGGGGATTACACCAAAACTAAATAGAGTATGCTAGTAAAAATGAATTGTACAGGTATAAAATTATTATATTATTCCATATGCTTTTTGAGTATTGTATATTTGTATTGAATACAGGGAAATACTCACTTTAACATAATTAATAAGCCCTTTTTCATGATACGATACGTTAGTAACTTAGAAATCATAGTTTGGTTTCATGATTATTCTGGTGATATTATACAGTCACGGATTAGTTATTTTTTATGGTTCTCTTTTCACAATCATATTATTTTATCTATCTAATTATCACATAGTACTATATAAATATCATATTATATCGTACCACACTTTAACGAGCCATCCGCCAAACAATGGGCAAAAGATTTCGGTTCTCCCTTTATCTTTATTTCTTATACTTGGTTTTTTCATGATTTTTATCTATCCATCTTTTATCTTCCTTTCTTTCTTTGGTTCATACAGATTTACTGTTTATTATTTTTAGTCTAATTCGATCATATTTTGTAAATGATCTATTTTTATGTGTTTTTAGAGTTTTTATCATATATCTTTCATCTTCAAAATAATATTCATGCTGCTATATTTTTTAAAATATTTTTTCCGTGTTTGGACCTCACTATAAAGTAGGCATAAATCTGGTACAAGTTTTTTGTGTCATAAACTATTGCACACGAAATAGTTTGTATAGTTGTTTATTACAATTCTTGTATCACTTTCATATAGAACGAACCGTTGCACACAAAATTATTGATATATACAAAGTCATTGATATAAATGTTTTACAACACAAAATGTATGCACATAAAATTATTGATCATAAGCAATATGTCAAGCACCATGTCTTAAGAGCTTTAGTAGCAACCTACTATTTGACGCTTTAGTAGTTGATGTCCTTCGAGAATGGTCTTCTGGTCCTTGAGTGTTCCCGGATCCTGCAAAACAAGTTTCCGACCGGAAGTGTTTCCGGCGAAGACCCTCCTATGATCTAGTTAGGCGTCTGAGAAAGGTGGTTTTAGTGTGTTCTTAGAATAATAGTTACCTCTACAGTGAGAAATTATCTTGATATTTAGAGGATTGCATGTAATGATGATGTGTGGGACCTGTCTGTAAGAGGTACACGTGTGGCAAGCCGCTTGGGGGTCTTGTCCACCGTCGGAGCATTAAATGATTCATCTCTGCCAGTCGGTAATGCATTTAATGCGACAGAGGAGAGAGAAGAAGTGTGTCAGTGTCGGCGTGGGTTCTAAGGATGATGTCTCGGCTTAAGTGCGGTGGGTAACGCCGAAGGTCATTAATTTTTGTAATACTTTACCTCGGCTCAATGTTATGCTGATAGGGTATCGGCGCGTGTTCGTGCTGAGGTATACCTTTGTTTAACCCATGTAGTTATTTGGGCCTTTTAATGGGCATTGAGACCTATAATGGGCCTTGATATCAGGAGTCCCCCCCTCAACGAGCCCAATTGAAGGCTCTTTAGGGTCTTCGCATGGAGCGTCGTTTTGCTGGAATTGCGACTGTTGAGTTGACGCGCCGTTTCATATCTACTGCTATTTTTACAGTAATGATGGCGTTTCTAGGGAACAGGCGCGTTCTCTCATTTCTCGTGCGACTTACTGTATAAATTAGGGTGTGCATATTGTTCTTGTTCTTTCACTTGTTTTTGCTCTGATAATACGTTGTTCTTTGCTTTCTAATTTCATCACTCTTATCGCGAATTGCTGTCTGAGTTCTTCGTCTTTCCTTGAGTGAGTTTTTCTTCGCTTTAGTTTGTTAGGATGTCTTCAACTTCTTCTGATTCTTATGCCCTAATCCACCGCGCTGGTCACCGTCAACCGGTGGAGGAGCGTGATACTCGCCCCACTGCAATGCTGCCTTTGATAGGTCCCGAGGCCACCAGCGTGGTGGAGGTGGTGGGGGGTGGCTCGGGCTCTGTTCCGCGCCACCAAGTTGCGACTGGGGAATCGTCTTCTCCTTTTCCCTTCGAAGGGGCGGATTGTCAAACGCCCACCACCATAAAAAAGAAAGAGGCCACTGAAATTTTCCAGTTGCTTCTAGGGTCCTCGCGTGGGGTTTTGGGGAAAGTCCCGAAGAAGGAGGAAGTGATGTGGGATCCCCCCAGGGAGGACTTCGTGCCTGTCGTATGCAAGCAAGTGCGTTGGGGATTCCGTTTTCCCTTAGAAGCTGGGGTGGTGGATGTGCTGCGCGAATTTGGTCTGTTCTCTGGGCAATTACATCCCAACGCGTGGATTGTGTTGGCTGTTCTAGCACGGATGTGCCGCGAGCTAGGTTTTACCCTCTCAGGGCGTGTGTTCCGCCTCTTTTTTAGGCCTCGTACGATGCACGCCAGGGCTTTTGTATTCTGGGGCAGCACAGGGGAAACCACCCCAAAGCTGGTGGAGAAGCAATCCCACATGAGGGATTTCAAAGACAAGTGGTTTTGGATATTTCCAGCCCCTGATAATGTTGAGAGGGATGCATAGAATCCTTTGAAGGATGGAAAGTTTCCGTTCCATACTCGCTGGAACAGGAATCCAGAGGATCCTTACAACTGGCGCAGGGCTAAAGATTTGAGTTCATCACAGCGCTGAGAGGCCGAGATAGTTCGTCGGATCCAGCCGAGCATTCATTGGCGTGTGGCAGTGTTTTTACTTGCTCAACCCGATGGCCTCTTCTGCTGAATGGATCAAGGGGCCATTGTGTTTACCGATTTGACTGCTGAAAGTGGTGAGATTTCGAAAAAATTGATTGTTGTTTTTCTTGTTATTTGTAGGAATGGCTCGTATTAAGTGGAAACAAAAAATTATTCCTGTAGTGGCAGCGGCGAGGATGTAGACATCGGAGGTTGTTCAACCGGTGGTGGCTGTTGGTCCCTCATCTACGATGGCGGAGGCGACGCCGATCGTACAAGTTTTCGCTGAGAGCTGGGCTCAGCAGCTGCTGGAGCAGGGGAGTGTAGACCCTCTTGCGTCCCAGGGAGCTATGAAGATAGAGGTGGAGGATGTTGTAGTCATTGAGACCACCCCTCCTAGGGCCGCGGCTCCTTCAGCCGATGCTGGGATGTTGGTGGCCAGGAAAAAGGCTCCCGCTGCTGCACGGGGAGTAGAGATTAGGGAGAGGGGACAGAAGCGTCCCCGTAATGATGATGATAATGGAGGGAAATCCTCCAAAGGGAAGGCTCCGCTGACCGAGGAGGAGCAGGTCCAATGGGCCAAATACGATCCGCCGTTGGTATGTTTGATGTTTGGAATTTGACTTTACTTCTATTTGCATTGTAGATTAAATGTTGTTTGGGTGTTTTGTAGCTGTGGCGGAAAGTTCATGGGGAAGATATCCCTCTGTTGAAGCCTGAGGTTTTGGAGGAGCTGGGGCGTTATACTGAGCTCCCCAGCGAAGACGCTCGCTTCGGTGCTATGGGTCCCGCTAAGCTGGGGGCCTATGTGGAGCAGCAAGCCTTGCTTGTAAGTATTTTTGTTGTGTAGCATTCATGTTTATTTGTTGATATGTAATATGTTGTCGTTCTTGGTTTGAAGGCGTTTTCCGCTGCTCATCGGGTGGCAAAGGCGCTGACTTAAGCGCAGCGTCAAGTGAAGACCGCCTACGCTGCTTCCCAAGGCAGCGCCAAGTGGTTGAAGGAGGCTCAGCTGGAGCGCCAAACTTTCACCGAGCTGGAGGAGACTGCTCTGTGATTAGGGGAGACGGGCAAGAAACAAGCTGTAGAGTTGGCCCAAACTCTCAAGGATTTGGAGTACTCCGAGGGGAAGAGGAGGAACCTCTCGGCCGCTGGGAGGAGGATGAGCGCATATTTGGGCCTCCCGCACCGGAGCCTTCCTATTCAAATGTTTCTTCGGTGGCGACTGAGGAGGAGGAAGTTCAGTCGTGATAGTTTCCTCGCTTTTCTTGCTTTGTTTTGTACTTGGAATTGCTTGATTTTTGCAGCCATTGAGTTCGGCTTATGTGAACTCAACCTTTTTTTTGTGAATGAACATTTTTATGCTTATGTTTCGTTTATTGCTGAGTTAGCAGTTGTTGCTGAGTTTTTCTTGCTCATGGTTTTTATTATGATCAATTGTCAAGATAGCGAAATTTCCCATTTTTCTTTTCTTGGTATACTCTGGAGGATCTGTTTCCTGCCTTAATTTAGTTTACTATGCTTTGCCGCTGGGATCTCGCTGGTGCGTCCCATAGATTTAATTTTGATTAAAAGTGATAATGCTGAGGGGATCTTGCTGATCTGACCCTGTGGGCTGTATAACTTGCTTAATCTTTAAGAAGTGGAAGCGCCGAGGGGATCTCACTGATCTGAGCCTGCGGGCTGTGAATCTTGTTTAATTTCAAAGCGTGGAAGCGCCGAGGGGATCCTGCTGATCTAACACTGCGGGCTATTTATCTTGCTTTAATTTCAAAGCGTGGAAGCCTCGAGGGGATCTCGCTGATCTGACCCTGCGGGCTATTTTTCTTGCTTTAATTTCAAAGCGTGGAAGCGCCGAGGGGATCCTGCTGATCTGACCCTGCGGGCTGTTTATCTTGCTTTAATTTCAAAGTGTGGAAGCACCGAGGGGATCCCACTGATCTGACCCTACGGGCTGTTTATCTTGCTTTAATTTTAAAGCGTGGAAGCGCCGAGGGGATCTCACCGATCTGACCCTGCGGGCTGTTTATCTTGCTTTAATTTCAAAGCGTGGAAGCGTTGAGGGGATCTCGCTGATCTGACCCTGCGGGCTGTTTATCTTGCTTTAATTTCAAAGCGTGGAAGCGCCGAGGGGATCCCGCTAATCTGACCCTGTGGGCTATTTATCTTGGAGGTTTATAAAAAGCTGTATTTGCATTGTCTTGAAAGATCCTGAAACATAATTTCATGAAATAAATATACAATTCATCATCCATGAAATAAATATACAAAACATCAATCGTCAGGCTCCTGGGTAGAATTTTCGAAGAGAAGCCGCGTTCCATGTGCGGGGTAGAATTTTTCCCTGAATGGTAGATAACTTGTAGGCGCTACTTCCTATTCGTTTCGTCACCGTGAATGGGCCTTCCCATTTGATGCCAAGCTTCCCTCGCCCTTCCCTAGCTTGTGAATCCTTAGTGTTTCGGAGGACTAGCTCGCCCTCTTGGAAGGTCCGAGGTTTAATCTTCTTATCACGGATGAGGGCGATGCGCCGTTTGTATTCCGTCATGCGTATAAGAGCTTGCTCCCGCCTTTCCTCCAATGAAATTAAGTTATTTCGCAACAGATCATCGTTTGAATCTCCTTCAATGTAGTTTACCACCCTTGCGCTAGGTGCGCCGATGTCAACCGGAACTACTGCCTCTGTTCCATAAGTGAGAAGGAAGGGCGTCTCCCCTGTCACCGTTCGGGGCGTGGTTTTGTAAGACCAAAGGACGTTGTTCAGCTCCTCAAGCCACACTTGGACTCTTGTTTTGATTCCTTCTAAGATGGTCCGATTGATCACCTCCGTCATGCCATTTGTCTGAGGATAGCAGACGCGGGAAAAACGGAGTCGTATTTTCAGCCTGTGACAAAAACATTTGAACGCATGGTAGTTGAACTACGTCCCGTTGTCTGCTATGATTGTATGAGGGATGCCGAAGCGTGACATAATTTTCTTGGTAAAGAAGGAAGTGACTTGCTTTGGCGTGATGGCTGACAAGGGCTCGGCTTCTACCCATTTGGTGAAGTGATCAACGGCCACTATAATCCAGCGCTTCTGCTGCTTCGCTCTTGGTAAGGGCCCTACTAAATCCACTCCCCAGAGAGCGAAGGGCCATGCAGCTTGTATTATAGTCCTCAGCCCGGTCGGTGCCGATGATGTCTTAGCGAACGCCTGGCAAGCTTCACAAGATTGGACCATCCTCTTAGCGTCCAGCTCCATAGTTGGCTAATAGAAGCCTTGTAGCTTCGCCCTTCGAACCATTGCATCTTTCTTCTCGTGCGCGCCATAGAGGCCTTTGTGAACTTCGCGCAGTATATAATCGGAACTGACTCGGTCCACACACTTCAGCCACAGGTGAGTTAATGATTTACGGTACAGCTGCCCGTCGATAATTGCGTAGCGAAAGGACTTTTTCACTATTTTTTGAGCCTGGCTCGCGTCGACTGGTAGCTCGTTGTGCTCCAAATATTTACTGATGGGGGTGAACCACTCGTCTTCCGCCTTTGTCTGTGGTACCTCGGCTGCGAGTACACTGGGAGCATTTATCCGCAGAGGGATGCAAGGGAGTAAGATTTCCTGCTCTTCGCTTGAGGCCCCCTTTGCCAATCTGTCGGCTTCGGCATTCAGCGCCCTGGGGATCTGCTCAATGGTCATTTCGGTACCTTCCATTTGGATATCTTTAATGAGGACAGTGATTCGGTTAAGATATTATCACATGGATCCATTCTTAGCTTTGTACTCCCCGCCGAATTGTTTAACTACAAGTACTGAATCGCTGAATATTCTAACATTGTCGGGTTTGATGGCTTGGATGATCTCTAGACCGAATATCAGAGCCTTATATTCTGCAACTTTGTTGGAGGCTTTGAATTCAAGTCTTGCCGCCTGCCGAATCACTATCCCCTTTGGGCCTTGGATGTATATTCCAATGCCTGCTACTGTACTATTAGAACTACCGTCTATGAACATGCTCCAAGCTGCTTTGGGTAGTTCTTTCTGAGGTGGAGCTTCTTGTACGAAGTTTGCTAATGCTTGTGCCTTCATTGCTGTCCTTGGTTCGAAGCGGACGTCAAATTCAGTGAGCTTAAGGGACCATTCTGCGAGGCACCCTGAAGTTTCGGGCAGTTGGAGTACTTTCTTAAGCGGTAGGTCGGTTCGCACTATGATCGTATGGGCTTGGAAATAATGGCGCCACTTTTGGGAGGATACTATCAGGGCATATGCCAGCTTCTCCATGTGGCTGTATTTGATTTCGGCACCCTTCAAAGCACGGCTACCATAATAGACGGGGAACTGATCCGCCTCCTCTTCTCTGATGAGCACCATTCCTAGTGCTTCCTCCGAAGTGCTGAGGTATAGGTACAGTGGTGCGCCAGCTACAGGGTGACTCAGCAATGACGGGGAGACCAGAAAAGATTTGATCTCAACCAAGGCTGTGGCGCAGTCCTCTCCCCACACGAACTTCTTCGCTTTTAAGGCTCTGTAGAATAGGATGCATCGGCATGCCGCGCAGGAAATGAAGCGGCCTAAAGTATTGAGTTTGCCGTTGAGGCGCTGGACATCTTTGACGTTTTGGGGTTCTTGCAGCTGGAGTACTGCTTTTATTTTATCAGGGTTGGCCTCTATTCCCCTTTGAGAGACCAAATAGCCTAAAAATTTTCCTCCTGTAACGCCGAAGGAACACTTTTCTGGGTTCAGCTTCAAATCGTACTTCTCCAGCAGAGTCAGTACTTTGGTTATATCGACTGCATGATCCTCCACGGCTTTACTCTTGATAATCATGTTGTCTACATACAACTCCACCTCCCTTCCTATCATGTCACCAAATATTTCATTAACCATTCTTTGATACGTGGCTCCTGCATTCTTGATACTGAAGGGCATGACGTTGTAACAGTATATCCCTTCGTGGGTAATAAACGAGGTCTTTTCCTTGTCCTCTTCGGCCATTGGTATTTGGTTGTACC
>CATIWQ010069921.1:0-11060 GCA_949673415.1 Euphorbia schlechtendalii | reverse complement strand
GTGAGGTCTGTTATCCAGGAATAATTTTAATTCCCTTCGTTGGGGTATTCTAAAAAAATAAAGAAAAGAAATAAAGATGAAGAAGAGAATTACAACATTATTTACATAAAAAGAAATAAAAATATTCCTAGGTCCACAAATAAAATCAAAAAAAGATGAAGCAGACTATGAGTGCGGAATTCGCAGTTCTAAGAACTCAGAGGCTTACCCTTGCGGTATGAATCTACTTCGGTGTATCCGTTCGATCCCCGGGAGCGTTCCTCGTTCATTTTTGTAGTTAATTGTATTTAATTGGAAAATAAGTGTTTATTTATCCAAAAGATAATCAGACTCAGGCTCTAAATTTGTTTTAGAGCAGAGAATATCTTAGGATATTTGAAGAAATAGATGGAGAAATTTGATTAAAAGATGAAGAGATTTGGGATTCAAATGGTTTTGGATCCAAGAAAATGTTAGAAGAAAGGAAGAAATTATTGTTTTTAGTGTTTGTCAGTGAAAATCAGATTTTTTCTCTGACTTTTCGAACCCCTTCAATCCAAAAAAGTCCCGAATTTATAGAAATTAGTGATGGGATTACCGGGCTCGCCGAAGAGTTCGGCGAGCTCGCTGAACTCTTCGACGAGCCTGCTGGAGAGTCCAGCGAGGTGCTGGAATGTCCAGCGATATACTAGAAATTCCAGTGCTCGCTCAGCGAGCCATGGGCTTGCCCGGTTTGGCAAGCCCATTTCGGCTCAATATATTTTTCTTTTAATTTGAAATATTTTTATTTATTTATTATTTATTTTTTAAAATTGATTTATTAATTAACCAATTTTTATTATTTCTTCTTTTTTCAAAATTTGGCAACGAGGAACATTCCCATTCGGAGATCTTCAAATACTCGTAAACTATGTGATTCGTGGATAAATATCCCAAAAAGCCATCATCATCGAAAGCACGAGCTAGTACAAAATCATGTGCTCACAATATCCTCTAATTCATTCTTCGAGATGCTATCGAAGTCCAATACAAAGGTGAATGTGTTAATTGATAATGGGCAAAACATGGAGTTGGATCCATTGACCGAGGTTTGTTTAACGGAGAGGATAGAATACCGGAGGATGTAATAGAGGTAGACTCTGAGAAGACGCAAGAACAGGTATCGATTATTTTAAATGCTTATGTTTTGAAGTCTAGGAGAAAGAAGAAACAAGATGATGGGGTCTCGGTGGAAGGTGAGACTATTGTATATGGAAAGAAATCGATCAACTTAGACATCTACCAATTGAAAGGGTCCCGGGCCAAATCAGATGATGGGTATGACCAGTTCCCATGGGTAACTCCCACTGAGACTCGAGTGATTGAAGAAGGGGTGTTGAGGGTCACCTGAAGCGGAAGAGTCTTTTGAATGGAAGATGCAGTAAAGCTTAACAACTCTGTTTCTAAAGAGATCGCCAGGGAGTAACCTAAACCACCACTCCCTTCAGAAGTGGATGAAGATAACCTGGATGTAGACCCCCTAGTGAACTAGCTTAAGGGGACTCAAGCAAAGTACAATATTTAGAAGCTGCTTTTGATTTCTCAATGGCACAGGATGAGGCTGGTGAAGAGGATGATGGAGGTGCCCACGACACCCACTACTTCAATGATAGAGATGTGCATTACAATCAGGGAGGGAATCACACCTCACAAGCTGCCGGCTATAACGTTTGACCAGTCAGAGTTACCGCGAGAGCTTGGAGCACATAATAAAGCACTTTTCATCAAAGTGCAAAATTTTTACCGAGCAATCCCCTATGTAATGGTTGTTGATGGATTAGCCTTAAATCTATGCCCACTAAAACTCCTACCCAACTTAGGGCTGAGAGAAGACATGCTGGTAAAGTCTGACACTGCTAATAAGTGTATATTTACACTTATAATCATGATATTTTCGATCATTAAACACTATGGTTTAAGTTATTTTATACTTCATATAAAAGATTTCATGTGGTGTGTAGTTGTTTTTTTATGCAAATGCAGGTACTAGGTAAATCTTGGAAGTAAAATGATTAAAGTTGGAAATCTATGCAAAAAGAGTGAAAAATGTGTAAAAAGATTCGTGGAACTTAAGGAATTAGCAAAGGATCAAAGATGTCAAAGATCGGTAGAAATCGCAAGGAGGAATCATGTGAAAAAGGCATGTCACGATCGTGACACATATATAACGGTCGTGACTTGTTAACATTCACAACAGAAAATTGCCAACCAAGTATTCATGGTCGTGACATAGATTCATGGTCACGACCTTGACGGTTTTTTATCAACTCTTCTCTTCTTTCAACCGCCGAATAAAAAAAATCAACCGCCATCAATCACCATCAATTGTTAAATGAAAAGACACCTTTTGAAAGTTAACTAATCATAAAAAGGTGCCTTTCCATTGAAGATAAGATCAAACCAATTCAACCAATCACAATGAAGTAGTACAACTTTGTACTCTATAAATAGGGCTTCAATCTCCATAATTTTGTATGGATGGGCATGGTATGTGGTATATGGTATAAGGTGTATACGTGCATACATAATTCTAGAGAGAAAATCGTGTAGATTTCGCTTCGTTCTAAGTTAGCGAGAAAATGTATAAGTGACTCGAACCTTATTTTGATCACTAGATTTCTCTACATATTTGAGCAATTGTTGTATAAGTGTAATTGCAAATCACTTATCAATAAAAGTTTAAGTTTTTCAATATTTGTTTATTCAATATTCATAAAGAATAGCATTCTAGCGGAGGTTCTGTACGAGCCGAGATCGAATTCAAAGCAGACGCAGGAATTGCGAGAATTGATGACTCCCATTAAAGAGTGGATACGGTTTGATCAACTTTAGCTTTCACTTGCATACCTTACAACTTTTCTTTGTTTTCTACTTATACTTTCTATTTAAAAGTTTATGATATATCTATGTGTCATATTGTGTATTTCATGCTGAGTCTTTTATATTAATCAAGTTATATGCTTTTGAGTTAACTTTAAGAGTGATTTTGGGGTTAACAAGATCATTTATAATCACTGGATCTGTGATTATAACGTTGTTTAGTGAGCCAACATCTTTGGAATGGTAACTTGATAAATATGGCTATGTGAGAGCGACCCGTACTAAGCATAGTACTATTGTTATCCAGGTTTATATAATTGTCTTAATTCGTTTGCACTAGACTTAGAAAAGTCATTTCATGTGTTGCTCTATGGTGAATAATTGAATATCTGAGTGTCTAGAACCAAATCTGTTAAATAGTCTAGTGTAAATAATATCTTTGATGATTTTGCATGTTTTCTTTGCTATACTTGTTCGTAGGGATAATCTATACCGATTTCTTCTACTCTAATCTATTTATGCATTTATCTATTTATTTACCATCATATTCCAACCAACCCAACAATAATAAAATTATCTATTTTATTTTCTTTGTTCCGTTACTCTTGTTGGTCTTTAGAACTGGTTCCTTCCCTGTGGGTTAGATATTTTTTAAAACTACATCGCAACTATATACTTGCATTTATCATCATTTTTCTATTTTGATAATTGGTATTGAAAACACCTGTACTTTAAAGCAAAAATCTCGTGAATAAGATCAGTAGAAAATTGGCGAACAACTGTGATTCGGGCTTATGACTCAAAGAGAGGCATAGTCAAAACTTTTGAGGCAGAAGTAACTGTGAGAGGGGTAACTTCCAAATTTAAGTTTATAGTGCTAGACATTCTAGTGACCTATTCTCTAATGCTGGGTTCGACTTGGATTCATGCCCTGGTAGTTCCGTCTACATTGCACCAAAAGATTAAGCTCATCCACAAAGGTCAGTATGTGACCGTTGAGGCAGACGAGAAATCAGTCATGGCAATTGTTGCATTTGAGGAACGGGGAAGCACAGGGGCTCAGGGTGGCGGTGACTACCGAGGAGAAGAGGAAAGAGTGCAAAGCTCCGAAGGGGTATTGTTATTTTCCTGGTAGTTTGAAGGCACTAATGAAGAAGTAGGGCTTCATCCCAAGTAGAGGACTAGGCAAAAACCATCAGGGAATCATTAGAGCCATTGATCCTATTCTAGTCATCCCCGGGCTAGGTTTGGGTTCGCCCCAAATCAAAAGATGCACGAATATAAGAAACCATTATTTTGCAACATGGTAAGCGTGTGTGAAGCCGAGGGGGATAAAGCATATTTGGGAGAACCTGAGCCATTAATTTTGAATAGGGAGAATGCCAAAGGGTTTGAAATATCCAACAATGTATTCAACTTCATGGTTGGCAAGTTAATTGAGCTGCCTGAAGAATCCCTGCTGCCTGAAGAAAAATTAGTTCTTGCCCTAGAAAAGATGAAAGATAAGAATGATAATTCTAGCATCCAGTCTAAAACCGAGGAAGAAGAGGATTTTGAGAATGCTGCCTCCGCATTCACAAAGGCCATCGCCAAATTGATGAAGCAAAAGGGTGATACCCGAGACTAGGTTATATCTTATACAATCAAACTCTTGGTAGAGAAGTTGGTTCAAGCCACACTAGAAGAAAAGGTGGTTCCTGATGCACCTGAACCAATCATAAAAACCCAAGACCCTTTGCATGTGGAGGAAGAAAATGATGATGATGTAATTCTAAACATTTCTGATGTTTTTGTCATAAACAATTATGACAAAAGGCTTATTCAATGAAAACCAACAATTTTGCTTACTTGTTTGATGTTTTGCAAGATGGCACCATGCATTCATGCGATCATATACATAACGTCTTTAAAATTCATGACACATCATTAAATGAGGTTAATTTGGGTACAAATGAATCACCAAAAATGGTGATAATGTCAAATGATTTGACTCCTGATGAAAAAGGAGAGATAATAAATGTACTTAGAAGTCACGTGGTAGCCTTCACTTGGTCATATGATGACATGCCTGGGGTTGACAGGTAGATTACTAAACATCATATCCCGATAGATCCTCAAATCAAACCAGTCAAGCAGAAGCTGCGTCGCCTAACACCTGAATGGGAAGAAAAGTTCAAGGTAAAATTGGCAAAGCAAATAAAGGCTAAGTTCCTAGAAGTGGTCGACTACCCGACGTGGTTGGCCAGAATCATCCTAGTCACGAAGAAGGATGGCAAGGTTAGGGTCTACATGGATTTCAAAGATCTGAATAAAGCCTCTCCAAAGGATGACTTCCCCCTACCCCACATTGATGTCTTGGTAAAAAATGCAGGAAGGGCAGCTATGTACTCTTTAATGGATGGGTTCTCATGATACAACCAAATCCTAATGGCCACAAAGGACAAGGTTAAGACAGTCTTCATCACCGAATGGGGTGTATACTATTATGAGTGGACAACACGGAGCGGTGGGCCGAGAGCGCGCGGAGATGAGAGGCGCGGTCCACCGAGGTGTTTGTAAAAAAGAAGCACCGGGTCGGGGAACCCAGGAAAAGGTTTGAAAGAGAGAGAGAAAACATTTTTAGATCGGATGGTCGAAAATTGTGTGATTCGAGGATAAATATCCCGAAAAGCCATCATCATTGAACGTGCGAGCTGGTACAAAATCCCATGCTCACAGCTATCCCTCGTGTGATAATTGCTGGTAGTATAACCAGTATTATCACATGAAAAGAGCGGAGGGATTGAGAATATACCTGACCAGTGCGGTTGGTGATTTCTTTGTCCCCGATTGTTGTTTACATGGGCCTTCTTTTCTGGCGCCGTATCTTTATAGGGTTATCCATTTCTTTCTTTAGAATCCCTCATGTACTTGGTACCCCTTGCGGGTGGGATGACCATTTCTTTCTGTGGCGTCCCTGTTGTAGTTGGCAGTCGATTCCTTCTTCGGCTGCGATCATCATGTGCCCTTGTGCCTGAATCTGTTTCGAAGGCGACTTGAGTTTCCAGTCGAATGTTGACTTGTTTCCTATGACAAGTCAAAGAAAAAAGTATAATGTTAATACATTTTATGATAAATGTTTTAATTATTTGATTGAGTTTATGCGAAACAAAATTGTTGCCCCTTCAATAAAAAATTAAAACATGATGAATAAATGGGTTAAATGGAAATTCAGGGAAGTCCTGAAGATTGCTCCTTTATTTTAGGAAGCTTTTGTGATGTTGCAATGTTTATTTTAGGCTTGAGTGGGCCATCGTCTTGTTTGTAGGTTCCTCATGTGGAGGTGGAGGTTCTTGTTTACTGGGATGGTGTTGCCCTGGTTTGGCATCACTTTACTTGTAAATAACATGATGCGTATGTAATGTATGCATGTTTTTATGAATGAACAATATTTATCATACAATGTATGTTCATCTGTTGTTGGTGTCGTAGGCTTCATTCATTGGAGAGCCTTATCTTGTGCTGGTACATGATTGCCCCTAGGGTTTATCTCTTTAGGGATTCCATGGGTGACTCACTCAGAGCGATGACCATGTGTTCGTTGAATCATATTCGAGTTCAAAGTTTGGTTCTGGTTTGAGGAAAGTCTAGATGAGTCGTTGACCCCGCATCATGTCGGCGATGATCGCTTGGAGGCTGTTTGCTTGAAGTGTTGGAGGTATGTGATGCCTCGTACCGTTCCGAGGAAGAGATGATGAATTTGATATTTTTTAGTTCTAATTTCTGCATAGATCACCCTTGCGGGTTTTCAATCTAACGAACCTTGTCTTAATTTTTGCCTGGACCACCTTTTCAGGTTTTCAATCTAGCAGACTCATTTTTCTTTATTTTATTCTTTATTATTGTTTTTTTTATATTTTCTTGCGATATTCTACCATTGGCATGCAAGCAATCAAAATAAACAAATGCAGAAAGCTTCAGCAAAAATGACAATTCATTGATCAACTTAACAGGGTATAAATGTTTCAAATGATTTGACTCCTGCCATCAATTAGCCCTTTCAGGTTTTCTAACCAATGTGGTTCTCTCGATATCCTAAATTTTACCTGAGCCGCCCTTTTCGGATTTTCAATTCAGTGGACTATTCTTTTTCTGTTTTGAAAAGAAGCCCTAATATTCGCTCAACTAACCGAGTGTTAATTGACAGGCTTAATACAAATTTATTTTTTCTTCTTACTGCTTTTTATCAATTTATTTCTTTCACCTATGCGTGATAGCAATTGTGTAAGACTTGGTAGATTTGGTAGATCAGTCACCGTCCTTATCCACGACTTACATTTGTTGACTAGTTCATCGTTTCTGATCGATTGGTGGATGTCAGTGCTGCTTTGCTAGCTTAAGGTGTATTCGATGATGAGTCTTAATCATCAATGTTTCCTTTTGATGGTGCAATGATTGTCCCACAAATATTAGCGAGCCATGAGAAGGAGTTATTGACGTGTTCAACAATCTGACTCCTTTTTATCTTTAGTGTTGTGCCATCTATTTTGACTTTTCTAGGGCTTCGATCATTGCTTGATTTCCCCACAAATGGTGGTTAACCGTGTGATGGAGTTGTTGATGTGCTCAACGATTTGACTCCTTCTTTATATCATTGCACCGGTTGTTTGGTCTTATGAATGGTTATGATGGAGTTGTTGACGTGTTCAACGATCTGACTCCTTCTTTGTGACATTGCATCAGTTGTTTGGTCCCAACTTGCTTGGTCTACATTTTGGCCTTATTCTAGCCCCGATCCCTTTGATCTTTACGCGCTCCGTTCTCTTGATTGAGTCAGTGGACGTTTCATGCTTGGAGATCTTTCCATTGATTTTGCATCCTTGTATGATGAAGCAATTACTATCACACATTGTCTAAGTACATGTGTTTATCTCTCACTTTCTCTCAAGAGTCAAATCATTAGAATTTATTATGGAGAATCCATTTATACCCAAATTAATTTCATGACATAATGTGCCACATGAGCTAAAAACAATATGTATATGTTTATGAGAATGCATGATGTTATTGATAGAATATCAAGCATATAAACAAAGTTCAATTTATTCAAAAATCATTAAAAAAGCACCGTGGGTAAAGTAGCTAAATGCTAATTTATTACACCATCATCTTTCAGTGTTAATACCCTCCAAACATATCCATGGATTCAAAATGCTCCATCTGTTCCGCCTTCTCAAACACTTTTTGATAGTTGGAGAAGCTATCAGATCCGAATTTGTTCCTATACGGTGGCAGTGAGATGTCCAGGAGCTTTGTTATCATCTCTTATAGGGTCAAATGAGTCTGCAGCCTGACTTGTGTGGCCATCCGACGTGTATAATAGGATTTGAAGCTCTCACCCTGCCTTTGCCTTATGGCCTCCAAATGTTTCATTGTGGTTTCCATCTGAGAGTTGAAACCATAATGCCCCAGCATAGCCTGAGCAAGGCTATTCCAATTAGTGGCTATGTCCAGCGAAAGGTGGTTGCACCATTCATTGACTAGGTAGCCCAAGGTGACGATGAAGAGCTTAGCCATCATCCGTTCGCTAACCCTTAATTCTCTCATCACCGTTTGATAATGCATCAAGTGCGAAGTTTGGGGGCAAGCTATCTTCATCCCCTATCATTGGTTGTGTGGGGTATGTGTTCCTTAGGTGGCCACCGTGAGTGGCCAAGAACTGTTACCATAGTTCCACCATTACTGGTTGTTAAAGAATGGCATTCCCTACTCTTGGATAAGAGATATATTGCCCCAGGGGAAATGTCACAAAATTGGGCAGTTGAGGTACCTGGAACTGTGAGGCGATCATCGTACTCCAAGTGGCAATAGGTTGTTGGGTTATTCTTTGGTAGAATGGCCCTGGTGCAAATGCTGGCTGGATAGGATGACTTTGTCCTACCTCAAACTGATAAAAGGTAGTTGGGGGAATCATGCGTGAAGTAGGAGGTCCCCCTGTCGGATTGACGTTGTTAAGGGTGACCTCCGGGTTGGACACTGCATTATGAGCCCTCCCGACGTGTTGGTAAATGAGTGATGCTAGCTGTTTACTATTGGCAAAGGCATTCAAGGCAGTTGCAATCTCGGCGCACACCGATGACTGCTGAGAATTTTGCCCCGTAAGGACAGGGTGATCCTCTCCAACACCTTCTTCTCGTGGATTGGCCATAATCGATATGTATTGAAGCGAATCCAAGTCTGAACTCGAGTCCTCACTTGAGTCGGTGTATGGAACCCCCTCTAGACTGGTCACGATTGGAGAAACACGGACCAAGCGATGACCAAGCCTTTTCCAAGCTAAGATACACAAGCAGAAGATCAGATTATGCATGTAAGGTTCATGACATGACTCGTGATGTGAGAAATGCATGAGACGTTTAATGTTATGGCTGCATTCACAAGGGGTTAGCATGCCATGATGTGAAATAACATGTATGTCAATCTATTTGAAACAAACAGGTTAGTCGTTAGGTAAAAATGAAAACATGTGGAAATGAAAATCAAACAACGGGAGTTGGATTTGAGATTTGTACAATGTTGGTGTGACATTGTAATATGAGTAGTGTAAGTGAGTTGACTAAGCTACCTATGTGGTAATAGGTCAATGGTTTGAGGTTTTGTACTATGACTAGGTCTCACAGAATGAGGAGGTCAAAATTGTTTCGAATAAGCAGTGTGACATACCCTAATGAAATGAAAACAACTACCATATGTAGCTATCTAAGGAATGATTTGGTTATTTTGCTCGATTTGGGTGGGGTTTTGGATACCTGTGTGGTCATCACTATTTAAGGGTATGTGGTGGTACATGCATTATTACCTTGTGTGGGTAAATGATTCGGGTATGAAGTGTATACCCTTGAAGATTTGGTAAGGTAAGACTTTTGAAGTAAGTCTGCCTCGTGTGGGCTTAGGTTAGGACATCAACTGGGATATCCTTTAATCTGGGAAAGATGGTTTGGGTAGGTATTAGCCCAGTTTGGGCTTTTGGTGTGTATAGTTGCCCCGGAAGGGCTGTGAATTGGACGTCGAGTGGACATCTCATGGGTATGATAAGTGTATAATTACACTTATTTTCATATTAATTTTATATACTAAACACTATAGTTTAAGTCATTTTTATACTTCATATAAAAGATTTCACGTGGTATGTAGTTGTTTTTTATGAAAATGCAGATACTAGGTAAATCTTGGGAGTAAAATGGTCTAAAATGGACTTCTATGAAAAAAGAGTGAAAAAGGTGCAAAATAGTGCGTGGAACTTAAAGATTTGGCTTAGTATAGAAGCTTTCAAAGATCAGTGATGTTACAAAGAGAATTCTGAAGAAAAATGCAATTCACAGTCGCGATAATCCTTCGCGGTCATGAGTTGTTCTTCTTCAAAATAGAAATCTGCCAATCAAAGATTCATAGTCGTGACTTGTATATTGCGATCGCGACTTGGACTGTTTTCTAGTTTAATCTTCTTAACTACCAACCGCCAGATAAGGACGACCAACTGCCATCAACTACCAACGAATAGACACCTACCAAAAATCAACCAATCATGAAAAGGTACATATCCATTATGGACTAGATTGAAGCTTCTCAACCAATCATAATGAAGTGATGCAATCATTCACCAATGGACACAACTCTTCGTATAGATAGATGCAACCCTTTGAACTCTATAAATAGGGCTCCAAACCTTACAATTTCATGCAATCAAGCAGAGGGAAAACATTAGAGTGCATGAGAGAGATATAGTGTGTGTATAGATAGAGAATTCGCTACGTTCATAAGTGTTAGCGAGAAAATGTTTAAGTGATTCGAATTCTTATTTCGATCACTAGATTTCACTATATTCTCGAGCGATTGTTGTATAAATGTACTTGCAAATCACTTATCAATAAAAGTTTTCATTCTTCAATAATCATTTGTTTGATATTCACAAAGAATAGCATCCTAGAGGAGGCTTTGTAAGGGCCAAGACCAAATTCAAAGCAGACACAAGAATTGCGGGAATTAACAACTCCCATTGAAGAGTGGATACGGTTTGAGCAACTTTAGCTTTCACTTGCATACCTTACAACTTTGCTTTGCTTTCTACTTATACTTTCTATTTCGAAGTTTATGATATGTCTATGTGTCATAATGCATATTTCGTGTTAAGTCTTTTATATTAATCAAGTTATATGCGTTGGAGTTAATTTTAAGAGTAGTTT
>CATIWQ010069914.1:0-18503 GCA_949673415.1 Euphorbia schlechtendalii | reverse complement strand
GCGGTAATATATATATATATATATATATATATATATATATATATATATATATATATATATATATATATATATATATATATATATATACACCACGAAGAGCGGGCATGGACGGGTTCCACGGATCAACGGGCATGTGCTTAGATCTTATCCCCACTTAGTGTTTGCCTTTTGTGCATGAATTATATATTTGACAATGAAAAATTATTTCGAAACTTCAAGTAAAGAAAAAGGAGAAATTGGACACATGTCAAATATTAAGCGGAGATAGAGTTGGGTTGGGATAGAAGATGATGTAAGTTTAAAGAGCTAGAAAAATATAATAAGCTAGAAAAACATAATATAAATTAAACATTGCATCTAAAATAACCAAGGAAGGACGAAAACTCTTAAATATTAACGTTTCCCGTTTCCGTGTCGAAAACCTAAAATCACGTTATATTTGGCGTTTCTAGTATGCATTTCTACAAAACGGAAATATTTTCGCTCGTGTTTCCGTGAATAACAATAAACTGAATCGTGGAGTTAGTTAAAAGAATGAATCCCCATATCTAATTGACCATGGTTCGAAACCCAAACACCGGTGCGCTTTTTTGTTATAAAAAAGTGTGCTAAGGAGAAATCAACTTGCAACGTTGAGTGAGAGGGGGCTCAAATTATGTTTCAAACACGTTCAAGGACATCACCAACTGATTGAGAATTACAAATACTAATATTATACTTACTTATTTTGAATTGAGGGGATATGGGACCCCATTTCCCTCCAACGAGGGTTTGCCACTAAATTTGCACGGTTTGTAATTGCTATTAAGTTCAAAAATTGATGTTCTAAAAAACATTATTCACAAACTTTTTGACAATAGTTTTTGGCATTTATTCTAACCCTAAGTTGTTGTAAGCGTAAAAGTAATCTTCAATGCATTAAGTTTCACTCTTAAGCTACATGTCATGCAATCTCTCGGTCGGGTTCTAATACTAGAGCTCAAAAATAGATGTGAAAAAACAGCAAATATATGTAATTTTGTGAAAATACAATAGCAGCGGAATTTTTCTCCATGTTTCTTTACAAAATTGTTAGATTACTTTGAAAGTAAAAGTGAGGTTATTTTTCTTAAAACACACTTAGATTATAATTGTTTACTCTCTTCCCGTTTACATGAAATTTTACAGTAACAGAAAAATATATTCACCGGAAATTATTTCTCATACTCTGACCCTTACACTTTTATCAATCTTCATCTTCCATGGGAAAACAGTTCCCATCACCATATTCTTCTCCCTTTCAATCCATTTTATGGATTCCCTTCTTCATCTTCAACGAATAGTGAACTCACTAATAGTGCACGCATTATGTTTGTTAATTGAGGATTTGCTGTCTAAG
Organism: Euphorbia schlechtendalii; assembly: GCA_949673415.1. Taxonomy (NCBI): domain Eukaryota; kingdom Viridiplantae; phylum Streptophyta; class Magnoliopsida; order Malpighiales; family Euphorbiaceae; genus Euphorbia; species Euphorbia schlechtendalii. Next base: position 17,125 of record CATIWQ010069914.1, on the reverse strand, counting down.
GATGAATTAGGCTTCTATTGCTTATTTGAATTATTCTGTCCTGCATTTGTTTCTCTGTAGTGCGCCAAATTCTTGCTCTTTTCTCAGCAATTTCCCTTGAATATTTGATTCGTGAATTATTGAACACCTTGAGTTGAATTCTACATTCTTAAGTTTGTCAAGACATGATTCCGATGTTAATTGATGCTTATGTAAAAGTTTTGGCAATGTGTTATACTTATTTGATCCCACAATATCTGTCATATAATTTCAGTGCCTCGTAAAACTTTACATTTCAAAAATCTGATAAAGCCCTTTTCTGAAGGGATTGTAATGCACAGTAATGAAGCAATTTTTTGTTACGCATTATTCCTAAGTGCCTGCTTTATATGAGTTATGCTTAATCAAATTCCAGAATTTCAGTAGAAGCAGTAATTCAAATTTTGAGTTATGCTTAATCAAATTTCAGATTTTCAAAGCAGTAATTCAAATTTTGTTTATTTCAAGATATATACACTTGCACTATTCGTTATGTTATACTAAATTATTAACATCTGTTTATGTGTTGATGTGTTTGTGCTATGGCGCAAGTACATCTACATTTCTTTATTATGGGAAGTTGGCAACAATTTAATTACTAATTCATTAAAATTTTCTTATAGTAGGTTGGTCTTGTGTAGACCTGGGCATGGGTCGGGTTCAACCAGGCCTAATCAGGCCTAACATAAAATGAGTAGCCTAAGTCCGGCCCAGTCTATGAAAAAGTAGGTCAGATTTTGGTCGGGCCTTAATAGAATAATCAAAACTCAAACCCAGTTCACAGGTCTAACAATTAATTTTTTAAATAAAAAAATTGATATTTATTACTAAAAGAATAATCAAATTAAAATAATTTTAAATACATTTGCAGTTTGGTTGTAAATGAGCCGAGCCGAGCTGACCCGAGTTTTGGCATGTTAGTGTTTATTTATTTAATTTTCGAGCCGAGCTCAAATTCAAGCTCAAAATTATGATTGTGTTCGGTTCGTTTAAATGATCATTTGTTCGTAGCTGTTCATGAACAATTCATTTATTTTGTTCATGAACGGTTCATTAACTTTTTTTCCGAATGAACTCGTTTATTTTTGTTCATATAACATTACTAGTTTAATACATGATTTAAAGAGAGCAATAAAGTTATTTTTTATTGTATTACTTTGATTATATATAGCAATACTTTATTGTAAGTTCTATAAAAAATATTAATCGAGCTAGTTCACGAACCTCAATCGAGTCAGTTCACGAACTTATTCGCGAACCTCTAATCGAGTTTGTTCACGAGTTAACGAGCCAAGTTTTGTCTTGTTCACGTTCAGTTCGTTTATAATTCGAGTCATAAAATCATGTTCATGAACTATTTATGAATGGAGTCGAGCAAAAATCGAGCCGAATACCGATCAGTTCACGAACGGCTTGGCTCATTTACAGCACTATTTGTTGTACAACACTCATGTTAAACTTTAGAAAAAATAAATAAATTTTTATTCATATAATTTTTTTTACAATATTAATTTTTAAAAGCAAAAAGAAAGGACAAATGAAGGCTATTCAGATGCTTGAGGTCCTCCTTAATTTCACCATTGTTGAAGAAAAAATGGTGAAAGCAAAAAGAGTATGTGTAATAGGAGAGCCATTAATGTACCAATTTGTGCATAAAAAAATACGGTGGAGATCCAGCCCGCAACCTTGGAGCTGCTGGACATTGCGTTGTACCTGGTGTTTGCTCCTGCACTTATTTTTGTGACTCGCCCGTGGTTTGAAGTCTAGTATAATCAATATTGTTCTTTTTGTAGCATTTGATTGGGAATAAAATACCAATCATTACATTTTTTTACTTTGATTATATAAGAAAATTATTTTTTAATCTATTAATCATTACTTCAGATCGGGCGGGTCGCGCTTGAATTTTAATAGTAAAATTAACTCCGGCTTATATTTTACTCTGGTCACTTTGGATTCTAGTCAAGCCTAATTTTCAATTACTTTATTCAAGTCCATCCCATGAATAGCGGGAAGAGTCCAGCGGGCCGACAGGACTATTCCCAGGTCTAGTCTTGTGTCTGATTATTACTTGTTAGCATTGAACTCTATTTCAGGTAATCTGAAAAAAACTAAAGCTTAAAGTTCCTCGCTGTTGAAAATAAGATAAAATTTATTAAGAGTTTTGTTGATTAGCTAAAGCTTAAAGTTCCTCGCTGTTGAAAATAAGATAAAATTTATTAAGAGTTTTGTTGATTAGCAGCTTTTGTGAGAAAAAAACTTCTTGATTTGGTTACTTTATAAGTTAAAATAGCGGCTTGATTTCCCACCCCTTTGTTTTTATTAGTCTACCATGTTAGCTCAAAAAATTTTTATTCATGAACATGCGTATCCTTTGAAAAATTCATCAGAAAAATGAAATTTGGACCGAAACAGTGTGTCTGTTGGACACAACTGAAATTCGAAAAAACATGTCTTTTGAACATAGCTGCTATCCGAAACAGTATGTATGTTGACATTTTGATTATTTATTCATCAAAACGAAATTGGCAAATTGAGAGAAAGAAAAATTCGGTTGCTTTATTCATTGCACACATCAAATTCTAGTTCTTGATATAATTTCCGATTTTATCCGATTGAAAGTTTGGTGAACCGACCAAATAAATTTCAATTTGACAGTGATTCAAGATATCCCCGATTCAAAACAGTTGCCTCAAAAAGATAATTGTGCTCATTGGGTCAGAGACTCTGAGTTATTAGGGTATTAATAGCTAACGTGAACATGTTAATTTATAGGAAAAGGTTTTGCATTGCTAACTCGTGCCCCTGTGTCAAACATATCCTATTTGTTATTCTTTGAATAAGTTGAAATTATTAGTGATTTGGGCACCACTTTTCCAGTACATCTTCTGAAAAAAATTTTCTCTTTCTTTTAGTTGGCTGCATTTAGTTTGTCTTCGAAACTAAACTGAAAATCAAATCTTTGGTTATGATGTTACTTTAATTCTTTAATTTTGTTTCCAGAATTGTATATCAACTTCACTTTTAATGAAAAACCTTTCATTTCTGTTTCCAAAATTGTATTTAAAAAGATAAGGAATCAGCATCACGATTAATGAAAAATATTAAGTTTTGTTCATAGCAAGTCTAAAGAGTGATATACTGATATGTCCAATGTTAGATGAACAAATTTCTATCCAATATGAGAATGATAGTTCATTTTTGCAATTGTTTATCTGCCTCAGTTTGTCCTTCCCTATGTCAATTTGATTCGGTAGGTTGTGTTATTGGTAACAATTTTGATACTTTAAAATCACAACTCATTAAACCTCTTTTTACCGGAAAAAAAAAACCATTCACCATGTTTGTTGCAACATAATTGAACTGTCAATGCCAAAAACTAGGAATAATGAAGCACCTGTTATTTGCTTATTAGATTTCAAAAGTCAATGAGAATCTAGTACAAATGACCCTATAACTTGTAGTATATGTGCAGTACTACGTCCGATGACATAGAAATCACCGATAATCATGGGGCAATTTTCGTACCACAATCACCCACAAAGTGGCATCCAGCTGTAATATAGACTAGACATAAAATAAGTCAACCCCTATAGGCAAAATATAATCTCAGAAACAAGGGTAAAACCGCAATTTTAAGATCTTTGATATGGTTCATAGGTAAATAATTATAACATCCCTCAATTTTATAATAATATACTACTACTTTTATATGGTTATTAATTCTCTGAGTTATGATCCCATCCAACTAATATCTTATTTTATTATATTTTTACACTTTTCCATCCAAATGTACGAAATCCTTATCTTAATTATTTATTCATTGAGTTGTTTTTCATAATAAATTTTATCAAACATTTTTTTCAATATTCTCTTCAAACATTTTCTGTCTTTTTTTTTAGTATTTGTTAATCAATTCCTATTAATTGATCCTTCTAACATATTTTTGGCATTTGCAAGAAAATTATTAAACATTTAAGAATATGATTTAAACATGGAAACTTTTCTGCTAATATGCTGCTCCCCCTGTTTATGCCTGAGTTTACTTTGATTTTCTTGATTATTGCAAATTATAACAAATTTTCATTTTTTTATTGAAGTTACAATTTTCTAAAATGTACAAACATATAAATAATATGTTTTGTGTATATTAAATTAATTAATAATTAACAGTTTAATAATCACTAGCTTAATTTGTTAAATTATAATATAACAAGTAAAGATAATTAGTCAAAATTGTAATATAGAAATCGATAAAGAGTGCAATTCTCATTGATTTTATTATATAAAATAAAAATTGATTATATGAGGCTTTCTATGATGGTGGGCTAGCATTGTGGTTAAATCGGTTTTGATTTAATGAATTCTATTTCTATTGCTAATTGATTAATAAAAAAATAGAAAAGATTGAATTATATGGATAATAAATTAATAGTATAAATGAAGGCACTAACGTAAAAATATTTGAAAAGTAACGAATTGATTAATTGACAAAACCTCTAATATGTTATTTGTCAAGTAACTGTACATTAGGAATTTTGTTTGTTTTATTATCTATGTAATGCATTTTTTTTACTTTTATATCATTTTAATGGTGGAGGAAACTAAAAATTTGAATCCAAATCGATTTAATATATAGAACTTGACAATCATCATACAAAGCCACACGTAATCAATTAATACAGATTTATTTATATGTAGGTTATAAGATTGTATACAAAAATCTATCATTTATAATAAGTTTTATGAAATAACGAAGACAAGGGTAATTTTATCAATATATCATATATGTGGATGGAAAAGTGCAAAATTACAACAGAGGGATGTTATAGTTAGATGAAAACAAAACTCGGGAATGTAATAATTATATTGACAAAACCTAGGAAGATACAAGTGTATTAGTGCAAACTCAAAGGATGTTATAATTATTTACCCATGTATTTATTAGTATATTTCTATTACTCATGTAGTTAATATGATATGTAACCATCGGTTAATGTGTAGTATAGTCCCTATTTATGTCGTTATGCATGATTCATATTAAATGAAAAAATTATAAATCGCCACAACACATTAACCAATTTATTTCATAACATGTAACATAAAGAACAAACAAACAATCTTACTGTGACACATAACCCGAAAAAGTTTTTTGGGGTGACACCAATAGATAATGAAACAGCCTAGTTGGCCCCAATCAATTTAATCATTATGCAGTCACAGTGCTGGGCACCCACAATGCCCCCTTAAGCACACATATGTACATGAAACAGTGAAAAAACCAGAAAAATACCTAACTTATATAATCTTATCACTTTATTAGTTACAAACTTTAGTGGTTAGCTTGGCTATTTGCACCAACAGCTGCCCTGTAGGCCATGCTTGTTCCCCATTCAAGCTTTGTGTGAAAAATATCCCCAAGTTGGCTACTTCGTTGTGTATACCCCTTTCTCATTACCATACCATGGTTAAAACTCTTTCATTAAATAAAAGTTGGACATACTAAATAACTGGACCCATAACCATAATTATCGAACTAATCTAAATTTTGACGGGTGGAAAGCTGAACTTCCAACATGACTAGTTTAACAAGGGTCCAGCTTCCAATGATTGTGGGGTCAAAATTTTGTAAGAAATTAACCAATTATATAATAAGAAACTGAATTTTGCCGAAAAATACAATGAAATTCAGTAGTGCTACGTTAATTCGCGAAATTAGAAAATTCATCTTAACATAAAAAAAAATATTCATTTCGACAATATTTCATCGAAATGTACATTTTTTTTTTTTTTTTTTTTTTTCAGTTTCAAGTGGGTAACTATATCCCCTTTACCCCGACCGAGGTTCCTTCTATATCCTTTCTCATTATCATGGTGAGCCTAAAATTTAAACAAGCTAGCAAGTCATTGAACAAGTAATATTTTACATTTATCAATTTTACAAAAGCAAAAATTTCCTTAGCAAGAGAATAAGAGAAATAAAAATCCACAAAATGCATAGAAAAATGATCCTATTAAAATTTAAGATAAGCTTACTAAGTATCCAATAATCCACATATCTGTTGATATAGATATATATGAAATATATTTAATTGAGGCCTTATCATACCTCCATGGCGTACGTTAGCAGGAAGCACAATCATAGCAATCACCGAAGAAAAAGGAAAATACTTTTTCTTTCCTTTAATTCCTTTCCCATTCAACATCCGAATCTTCCGGGTCGGGTAATTTGTTCAAGTCGACCCGCTCCTTCAATTCCGAGCTATCCACCGCCGATTTATTACTATTGCTACTGCTACTACTACTCCGGCGGCCGTCGTCATGGCGGTGATGTTGGTGATTTAAAGCCGCCTCCAAAGCATCAACTCTAGCTCCGACCTCCGTGGCTTTCTTCCTTATGGAAGCAGCCGACATGTCTCCGATAGTTTCTCCGGCCAAAAGCTCAGGGAAATTAAGCCTCGCCGACGGCCCTCTCAAGTAGAAAACCGCCGTGTCATAGGCACGAGCCGCCGCTACCGGTGTGGAATAAGAACCAAGCCAAATCCTTGACCTTTTATTGGGCTCTCTAATCTCAGCCACCCATTTCCCCCATTTTCTCATCCTTATCCCTTTATATTGTCTTTCTCCTTCCATCCCTGCAACTCCTCTCTTCCTCACCGTTTCGATCCGATTCTCCATCGTTTCTTTTTTCGATTGAATCCTGCGGAAACAAGAACAGATTGAAGAAAAGACTCGAGCTTTGATCAAGGGGCGAAGAGATGAATAATCATGGCTGCTGCTGCTGGGTGTGAAAAGAGGGTGTCATCTGGGTTTAATGGCGATTTTAAATAATATTGTTTCTTCTCTATATCATCATTTTTTTTGTTTCGGGGGAAATAGAAAAAGGAAAGGAAAGAGAAGCGAAGAGAAAATCCAAATTCACCGACAAAAATCTTGCAGGGAATTGTTTATTGGAAGAGTAATTGAGAGTAGGAGTGCCGATGTTGTTTGCCTTAGTCATGTTTTGTTTATAAACAACATTTACCTTGGTCGGTTTGATATTGTTTGAAACTTGGTCACAGTTACGCTTTAGATTTTTTAAATATTCACGATTGGATAATTATTTTTAAATGTTATATAAATTATTACTTTCTTCGATTCTTAATACTAATAATTTTACTTTGATTCCTTTTACTTATCATTTAAAATATTAGTGCAATTTTCAATAATTTTTTTCTAATTTAACCTTGTAGTAAATAAGAAAGAGATTAAGTATAAATTAATTTATTAGTTATTAATTCAGAAGAAAACATATTTTATTATAAAGTAAAAAAAGATAAACTAATCATTTCAGTGGTACATTAAATGTCTCATTAATTTGATAAAAAATACAAAATAACTAATACCACGAAGAGTAGATGTACTTTTTATGTACAAAACTTGATAAATAAAATTTTTAATATGATAAATATCATTTCCAATTTTCTACAACATGTTAAATTCATTTCATTATAAATATATAATACTGCGGATATTAAATTTTTAATTTTTAATACTCAATAATAATATATTTTAGAAAAATAAATAATTATATAAATCATTGATTATAACCGATTGATTTGTATCAATTATTTTACTATTTTGATATTCGGCATGGATAATATACATTTATTGCAATAAGGCTAATAGAGAAAGAAAAATGAACAAATCATTGTTAGTCGTTGAACTGTTTTAGAAAAATAAAAAAATGCGGTATTCATTTTATTGCATTAGGAAAGGAGATATAGCGTATTATTTGATAGGTGGTGAATTGGTCAGGGTGGGGTGGAGGTGTCTTTTGTCGTTAAGTGACCGGTCGGTCTAGAAAGGGTGCGCCCACTCAGAGCTCTTAGTTGGAAAGGGTTCAAAAGTATTTTTTATATATTTTTTTTTATTGAAAGAGTTATGTCTTATTAAATTAAATTAGAGTCTAATACAGCTCTAGTCAAAGGTGGACACTGATGAGACCATGTCCCCCACCTGTCGAAGAATCGGCTACCTTTGCTAACAAATGAGCAGCCTGATTCGCATACCTATTAACGTAAACTACTTTTAAATTAACAAAAGACTCAAAGAAACGTTTGCAATTAACAAAAGACTCAAAGAAACGTTTGCAATCAGAGATAACGGAGCCAATAGATGAAAGAAGGGAAGAATTGTTGTTCAATGCATTAACCACAATGAGCGCGTCTAGTTCGAGAATGACATTATCCAATCCTTGGTGCTTTAACCAACTAAGAGCCTCCCTACAATTCATAGCTTCTGCAAGTAGAGCATCCCCTTGGCCATGTAGGAGACAAGAACGAGCTACAACAAATCTGCCCAAATGATCCCGGATGATGCAGCCATGACCCAACTGTTTACCGTTCTCGAACACACTGGCATCTGCATTACACTTAAACCATCGAGGGGGAGGTTTACACCACTTGCAAGTTGACCGAGGTTGTGAATCCTGTGAGTCAACAACGTTAGCTGCCTGCCATTCTTTAAGGAAACTCAACCCTTGTCTAATAACCTGATATGCGATCCGAAATTTTTGGTTCCAGGTCCAGTTATTTCTACGAGACCATATAGCCTACAAAATGCAGCAAGCTTCCTCAATAATATTAATACTATGTTGGAAACCCAGATCCACCAATCTGAGATGGTAGTTATCGAGGACAGTCATCCATTGCTAAAAATTTCCGACCATACCACTAGTGCCCACGGACAAGCAATAAGAGCATGATAAGCCGTTTCAGCCCCGTCGCTGCAAATAGTATAAATCTGATCGATCAAAACATGCTTGTCATGAAGGCGCACCAAAGTAGGCAATGAGGCCATAGCTACTTTCCATAAACGATAATGCGAGCCGGTAAACGAAGGTCCCAAATTCTGCGCCAAGAAGTATGTGTAAAGTTCGAAGGAAGCTCATTGGTTGGGCAATTTTTGACAAGCTCATAATAGCATGACTTTACTGAAAAACAGCCTGATTGTTCGAAGCGCCAGAAAATCGAATCATCTATAGTAAACCAAGGAATATGAATATTCAAGATCAAGGTAGCCTCTTCCGTGCTAAATAGGATTTCAAGTTGACGAACATTCCAACTTTTACTATTCTCATCAATAAGAATGTTGACTAACGCATCTTCAAAACTGAAAGGAGGCATTGATGTAACTCTCGGCTAAGCTATAGATGCAAGCATGGGTCCTTCCATACTGGAGTTTGTCGTCCATTACCGATTCGATATCCCAAGCCTTTCCGAATAATTTCCCTTGTGCTCATAAGACTATGCCAAACGAAACTGGCATTGTAGGGTGAAGAGGCTTCGAGGAACGAGCAAGTGGGGAAATATTTATGTTTGAACACGCGGCTAATGAGGGAATCCGGCTCCTCAATACCATGCTTGTTTGGTAAGCATTGCTAAATTAAATTCTCTCAGATGATGAAAATTGAGACCCCCCTTCTCCTTTGACAAACACATCCTTTCTCATCTCATCCAATGAATGGATTCACCCCACCAGAAGTTTGCAAAAATCTTTTCGAGATTAGCTATCGATTTGAGCAAAATCTCCTTACCACCCCAAGACAGTCGCTTCCTTTTCCACCTTTGGACCTTCTTATGAGCCTTTTCGATAATAAAATCAAAAATTTGCTTCTTAGATTTACCAATCAGTGAGGGTAAACCCATATAAATACCGTGATCATCCACTATGTTTACTCCCAAGCACTGTGCAATACAATCCCTCTCTTGAGTGCCGACATTAGGGCTAAAAAGAGTAGAAGACTTTTGATCACATTAGTTTATCCTCTGCCCGAAGCTACTTCATAGATGTCAAAACAATTTTTAATCACATTAGTTTCCATCACGTTTGCACTAAAATAAAACAAACTATCATCAGAAAATAATAGAGAGATAATCGGTGCAGAATTGGCCAACTTACAACCATGCAGAGAACCCAAACAAGTATAGTGATGAATAAGAGCAGAGAGACCCTCTGAGCAAATAAGGAACATGTACGGAGATAGAGGGTCACCTTGTCGTAAGCCCCTTTATGGTATAAAATCCTGAAATTCACTATCTTTATGAGTTAATTTGTAGGTGATTGATGAAATAAAACTCATAATAATGTTGATTATAACAATTGGGAATCCTAATTTAATAAGCATGAGTTGGATAAATTACCATTAAACTCGATCATAGGCTTCAGACATATCAACCTTTAAAGAACATAAACCCTTTTCCCCCAATCGTTTTCTCTTCATATAATGCCCCACTTCAAAACCCATCAAAATATTATCAGTGATCGCTCACCCAGGAATAAAAGCGCTCTGGGCTTCAGAAATAATCAAATTCATAACATGCAGAATTCGATTAGTAATCATTTTTTACATGATTTTAAAAAGCACATTACAAAGAGAAATATGCCTCAAATTCGAAACTGTAACGGGTTTTTTCTTTTTTGGTATTAATACTATATTAGTATTATTCAAGCCTTGAGAAAAGCTATTATCATGAATGCAATGAAGACAAAAATTTGTTACCTCATCACCCACTATGCCCCAGTATTTCTGATAAAAGCCAGGATTAAAACCGTCGGGTCCAGGTGCTTTGTCAGGCTGCATTTGGAAAACGGTCATTTGAACATCAATCCTTTCAAAAGGTTTAGCTAATTCAGTTTGTTCATCCCTGTGGAGTTTCAACTGGATTAAGTCTAGTAGTCCATCACATTCACTACCATTTGATTGAAAGAGATTGGAGTAGAAATCATGAATCATTTCTTCCAAGCCGTGACCCCATCGTACCTAACTCCCCTCACTATTTTGCAATTGCTGAAAAGAATTCTTCCAATTTCTAATAGTTGCAGATTGATGAAAAAATCTAGTATTCTGATCCCCTGATTTAAGCCGATTGGCCTTTGCACATTGTTGCCAATAAATCTATTACTAACAAAGAAAACCACCCAACTCCTCTTTCTTGGCTATAAAATGGTCTGCACACTCCCAACCTGATACTTGTTTGAGATCGGCAAGTTCACTCGTGCACTTTCGCAATTACCATTTGAAAGATCCATGCTGACTACGACCCCAGCTGCTTAATTCAACAGCTAGCACCTCAAGCTTTTCAGGAACGAACATCGAACCGAGGCCTTTTCAACATCTATCAATAATGTCATAGCATTCTAGAATAATGGTCCATCTATTCTTGAACCGAAAAGGTGAAAATATCCTAGGCTGTAATGGTGAATTATGCAAAAGAAGCGCGGAGTGATCGGATTCCGTAGTGTGAAGATTCTCTACCCAAGCGGCACTATATAATTCTGACCAGGTTGGGTTAGCAACCACCAGATCCAGTCTCTCTGCTAGCCAATTAGGTGTCCCTCTACTCCACTCCCAAGTAAATTGATAGCCCACCATCCCCAAATCATGTAACCCACAAGTTGTGAGTGTCTCTCTAAAACCATTCAGTAAAGCAATGGGTCTAGGTCTTCCCCCTCTCTTTTCCTCGCTAGTTAGCATATCATTAAAGTCACCAATAACGCACAAATGTAGACTACATAAAGAGTTTAGCCTAATCAAGCTATCCCAAGACTCCTGTCTTCTCCTCCTACTACCCTCGGGGAAACAATAGAAACATGTAAGTCTCCACAAATCATCGTCCTCCCGAACAATAACATCGATAAAGTTTCTAGCGTATTTTTGGAGTTGGATAGCATCTTTGTGTTTCCATAGAAGAGTTAGTCCTCTTCCATTATTTACATGCGGTACGTAAAAAAGCCCCTCAAAATGAACCTTATTCTGAACGGACTCCACAACTTTCCTATCAACCTTCACTTTCATAAGAAACACCACCTCAGGCATGTTTAAATAAATTAAATCTTCAAGTTCACGAACCGTAGAGTCCACGCCTAGCCCCCTACAGTTCCAGTTTAATATTTTCATGGTTATTCACGAGCTCTCCCAACAGAGCGTGCTACTTTTGAGTTGGTGTGATTTGAGTTAGAAGCTGAATCATCGAGCTGCATAGGTGATGAAACAGGTTCTAATCTTTTCCCATTTGAATCTATAACCAGAATTTTCCCCTATTCTAAATTGTGTGCATGAATGTATTGATGAGTTGTATGGATTTACATGTCTATATCAACTTCTAAAGGTGGGATTGAAGTAGCCTGAGTCAACCATGCTGAATAATAGTGCTTCCATCTTCCTCTCTAAGCCACTTATCTTCATCCAACGGTAAAAGCTACCGACTTACAGCTTGAATGGTTTGATCAGAGAGTCTTGGGGCAGCGCTTGCGCCAGAGTAAGCTAGAGGACAAAAATTTTCTGTGTGTTGGAATATACCACAAAAACAAAAGGAGGGCAGCCTCTCATAACGGAATTGCAACATAACATGATTACCAAGATTTACTTTAACTCGCATTCTACGTTTAATCGGTTTAGTGATATCGACCAACACCTTCACCCGGAGATAAGTGGGGCTTGCAATTTTGAAGTTGTTATCATCCGCCTCAAGGAACTTGCCTGCGAAATTCCCTATAGCCTCAAAAATATTTGTCGAAACATAACTCAAAGGGACACCAAAAGTTTGTATCTAGAAGGGGGAAGTAGTAATCGGAGTTGTCTCAGGATCCTGACCTTCAAGTTTTGGTGATAACGCTAGCAGGCGATTATTAAAAGTCCAAGGAGATCCGTTCCACACCCTTTCATAATCAAGAACATGAAAAAATTTAAATAAGAATCGATTACAGGTTCGCATCTTTTTTATATTAATACCTTCTTTGGCCGCCAAAGCTTTGCTACTGTACTTCGAAATGATAATTCATTCACTTCGTTGTCCCACATGACCTGCCCTACAAAAAAGAACTGAGGAGTGTATGGTTCTTTATTCGGAAGTTGTACCTCAATACTCTCCTCCTCCTCTAACGCAATAGCAACGTACTTCCTACGGATAGCCTCTTTGTCGTCCATGAAAAAGGGTTTGAAACAATGGTTGCAGTAGAATGAGCGCCGGAAAACAGTCAAGAAATCAACAAAGCAAATTGGCTAAGTCGCCAAACAGACGAAAACTAGATGCAATTAGACAGCAACCTTCGAAATAGCATCTAGGCGGGGAATTTTAAAATAGTGAATACAGGAAACGATGTGAAATTATTTCTTTTTTGTTAATCTAATGTGAAATTATGGAAAGAGGCCAAAATATTTGTAATTTTTCATATATAACGAAAAAATTTTTATTGTTTATTTTTAATTGGATGTTATAGTTTCTTTAAAGTAGACTATATTTCAATAACATACATTAAATTTTAGTTAGTTTACTTCTCAAGTAAAAATTACCTTTTTTGTTGCATTTTCTTTATAAATACCAGGGTGCAACTAAATATATATAATATTATAAATCATTACTGGAATATTTTAATTTATTGTTTCCACGTTAATCTCGATTAATGTATTTTCTTTAAATTGTCTTGCTTAGAACTGTCAGAAGTAATCCCGAAAAAAATTCTCATTGGGTATAAACATGAAATGGAAAATATAAATTAATATTATAACCAATAATTTTTTATAGAGTTGTACAGTATATTAATAATCTTTTTTATTTACTTTTATGTTTTACAATCACGCTATATTTATTTATATAGTTACTATATAATTTATATAACAATCCTTATTTTATATGACAATTTCTGTAAAAGTAAACTTTCGAATAATAATTAAAAAATAAGTACAAAGTCAATTTTGTGTATCATAAGAGATAAAAATAATTGATGTAAAATATTTCACAAGTAATTATGCCAGATAATTAATTCTTTATTAATTAGATATAACTCAATTATTATACCTCTCAAATTGAATGCGAAGATCCTTCAAAAATCTATATTTTTTTAAAAAATGTTACTAATTTAATATAAAATTACATATTATACACAATACATTTGTAATATTTGTTTAAAAATGATCATTTTCTTTTATTTTACATAAGTTCTGACAACACATAAAACAATCAACAATGTGTTCATAAAAAAATATAATGAAGACCTCGAGCCCACACTCCATTAAACATAACAAAAATATCATTTTTTTTTAATTTTTTAATTTTGAAGAAAAATGGTTTGTATTAAAGAGAAAAGAGATGAGCAACACAATGAGGTGGATTTGTCCAAACTCTGTTACTTTGTCGAAATGAACAATACAAGCAATCAAATGTGTCATCTCCCTTATATTTCTAGGCACAAAACTAAAACCATAAGAGGACAAATAATGTATCATATCCTTGCAATCCATAACAATAGATTCACAATAAGAAAACCTATATCACTACTCATGAGAGTATTTAAAACAATGTTGCTATCCATCTCGACAATCACATTGATATAATCCATATACTTTAACCATGACAACGACTTTCAAATTGATAAGGCTTCCGCCATTTCAATATAAGAAAAGGAGGCAGATTTCCCGACTTCGTACCAATTAAGTCACTCGAACCATTACAAACTGTCATGCCATAACACACATGCCAACTGTTATAACTTGCAGCATCTGAATTACACTTCAAAACGGAACATGGGGAGGCTCCAACAGCTTCTGCTCGTCGAGTATGAACCAAGAGACGCCACCAATTGGGTTGCTCTATTCCACTACTCCAATGCCGAGATTACCAACAAATCTCTTCATCATTAAAAAGTAATTGAATCCTACCATTATCTCATTCAAAGTCTCAAATTCAGGTTGATATTAACTCATTGCTTACATTCACATCACTTTTTTTGTAAAGTAACAATCTTTCACTCGTGTTGACCCAAGTGTCATTAACAATAAAATCGTATTGCCATCTCCAACCCGCCATCGTGTATTATTTCTAAAGAGCTTCATAGCCAAGAATAAACTTCTCCAAATATAACTTTGGGATGACGAAATTGTTACATTCAAAATAGCCTCATTCTGAACATACTTGGACCTGAAAATGCAACTAACAAAGGAATTCAGGTAAATAAGAAATTGCCACATTTGCTTGGCTATAGAGAGGTGCATTCATTAATTCCTCATGCTTCTTATGTCTACACAAAAAGTCCCACCGTTGCTAATGTATTCAATTTTATCGTCATTATTGGAAGCCCGCGAAAAAGAATTCAACATTTTTTCCACATCCTCACATAAAGAACTCGAAAACTTAAAAAGTGATATAAGGTAAGAAGGAATAGATTGTAAAAAAGATTTAATCAAAGTTTCTCTCCCACCACAACTCAACTTTTTCGACTTCTAAGAATTAATTCATTTTGAGATCGTACTCGAAATCATACTCTGACTCACATTCATAGGCATTCCAAAATACATCGAATTGGAGGAATTCATCAAGACACCCAAATAATCACGTAATAACAGCTTATACTCACCCTCGAGCTAGATTTTCACTAAACGAAACTAAATTTTCATGAAAATTGATCACTTGGCCTGACACATCGTCATACACCTTTAAATAGTTAATAATTTGCTGACAATCATCTACCTCATGAGCTCGAAAGTAAAGTAAATAGTACCATCAGCGAAAAAAGATGTGAAACCGAGGGTGGCATTCTAGGAACTTGGCATCCATGAATCAGCCCAATTCCCTCAACTCTAGACAACTCAGTCGAAAGTTTTCGAGCACATAAAATGAACAAATATGGGTGAAAGTGGTCCCGTTGTCTTTTGTATCCTAAAAAGCTCTTGCATCTTTAGCATGCAAATTTGATGTTGATTTATATTTTTTTCAGCCTTTTAAGTAGGAGATATCACTACAAGAAAAATCGATATCTGCAATGGAATGCTTGTAAGGGAAAAAATTTCAGTTGCAAATTTACAAATTGCAACGGAATCTGCAATGTAATAGACATTCCGTTGCAATATTGCAAAAACTAAAATGTGAAATATAATTGCAAGAAAAACTGCAAGTGTTTTGTTTTTATCTTGCAAAATAATTGGAGGGAATATCTGGAGGCAAAAATTGCAAAGGAAGTTGCAACATTTTACAAATTCCGTTGCATCATATCAACAAGAAATAATAATGAAAATCTGGGACTAATTTTCCTTTGCAAATTTTATAATAATTGTAAAATTTAAACTTTCTAGGCCCCAATTTTGCTTTGCATATTTTTTATGACTATTACTTTTACTTTTTATTATTTTTATTATCCCGCCTCTCAATTCTAGTAAACCCTAAATTAAACTCTCAAAGCTGCCACTGAGCCACCGTCTTCCTCTCTTTCCCTTTTGCTTGGCTTCTCCTCTCTATCACTCGTGTTTTCTCGCGATCAATACAAGCCTACGGAACCTCCATCAATATTCTCTCAAAATATGATAATCGTCCAATCCTGAAATAATCACCATCCTTATTCTCTATAAAAACCGATTTGAATCACTGCTCTGTTCGCATTTTTTCGAGGTCGAAACTGCTCACTTGTTGTTCGCATCAATTTCTTTCTCTGTTCACTTCATACCAGGTATGCAATGAACCAAAATACATTAATTTTTACAAATTTGTGTAGCTTCACTTTTTTAGGTTGGGTTTCCAATTTAATGTTCAAGATTTGATTGAAAAAAATGAAGCCGCAACTTATTCAGTTTGTTATGCATGATTTCTTATTTCTCTTCATATAGGATATATCTATTGGAATTTAAATAAGATTTTCTGAAAATTTTTTATCTAGATTTGGGATTTTGTTCATTCTAAATTTATAATGTAATTTCTAATTTATGATGAGAATTCCATTTGTTTCTAATTTTATCCAGAAATTGACATTTGAAATTTCTTGTTATTGTGGAATTTTGGGAATTAGGGATGCGATGCTATATCCCTTTTTTAGATGATAACTATACAATAAGAACTATTCAATTAAGCAGTAGCCAATTCCCAACTTGACCTTGAGGGGTTTGACAACTTGTGAATTTTGATATGGTAGGTTTAGTATTTAGTAGCAGTTCTATGAGTTACCAGCTATTGGTGTAGCTAACATTCTATAGTAAGCTTTTTATTTTCTCTTGTACTGTCAGTCTTTTGTAATCTTTTTCCCTGTATTAGTCAGCTATCTATTCGAGTATTATCTTGAGTTAATATGGAATCCCCCC